>CM076583.1:43668899-43833103 GCA_034641835.2 Pinus albicaulis
CCCAAAAAGCCATGTAGCAATCATGAATCATATCAAGGTGAGAAATGATGCTATAACAGATGCCCCCTAATATATGAGGTCAGAAGGGGTACATGATGGCCGAAATGTATTATGCACATAGAAAGAACTTCGCAAGGACAAGAGAGGACTTCGCCAGATTTCAGCCTGCCAAAAACCAATGAAAGAAACCAGAGAGTCAACTCATGCTGAGGCGGGCATACCCATGCTCAGTCAAAAATACATCATATATATAGAAAGTACTGAATAGATCCAACATGTATACAAGTATAACTGAACTAAAAGTACATAGTGAATCATCTGAGCAGGGCCCGGAAATACAAGTCTGTATCAATGTCCAAGTATCACATATAGAAAGCTGATCAAAGATAGTGCAACTGGATGTCTGATCAAGTAACTGAATCTCCAAGTACCGGATCATAAGAGGCGGATCAAACGGTACAATCACGCAACTCGGGGATCAACATATAAGATGCTGCTGTGCTGAACTGCAACATATAAGGGTGGACGGCAACACTGGCAGAAACTGAAAGGACTGTCAACAGTGAACCGAGGAATGCTGATACAACCCGAGGTCTTCACCGATCACAACGGCACAATTCTACACAATGGGAATAAATGAGCTGAAGTCGACCATGTGAGAAATCGTTGGATTACCGGGCAATGATGTTTCCCGTTAACCAACGCGAGACAACCCACCGATAATGATAATGAGTGTCAAGGTGCCCCAGTACAATCCGACAAGTGTGAATGAATGAGTTGAAGTCGAACACTTGAAAGAATCTACCAATCAGGAGGCAATAATGAATCCCCACTGTCGATAGCGAAGAGTCTGCCACTGATGACTGCAAACCCTAAGGTACTGACAAAAAGACTCTAGATCTTGTTCCCAGAGCAATGAGTCGGAGTCGATGGGAAAAGATCTGCCGGAAGGAAGGCATTAAGGCATCCCACATCAGTCCAGCGCGAGTGTAACCCGCAGGCCAAGATTTGGAAGGAATCGGACGAAGGAGAGTGATGGAACCAAACCCGAAGTACGTTTCCGACGTGCACAAGATGAAGCTAGCGCACGGAAGAAACCCTCTGAACCAACCAATAATGAAAGCTGACACAGAGGCGAGAAATCCACCGATAGGGTCAAATGGAAATCCAGGTACTGCACGAATCCCAAGTGTGATAATGTGTGCAGACGTCGAACACAGGGGAAACCACTCAGTCAAAGACCCATGATGATGATCAAATGCTGAGCACGAGGTCACCTATCAATGATGGAAATAGGCCCAAGGTGCGGCTCTAGGTTTGCTCTCAGAGCAATGTGTCGTAGTCTATAAGAGACAAACCCGCCGGCAAGAAGTCAATGGGGACCTTCTCAAACCAGCACGAGCAGAAGATCAAAACATCTGATGTGATAGAACATGATACTGACAAGACCGGGAAGGCCGACTGAATAATGAGTCAAGAGACACCACAGAATGGCCGACTCAGGCTAGACTTCCCTTGAACAAAAGCACGACTCTGTGATGACCATGGCAGTAAAAGGTGACACTGTATAAGTCTGTCTTGCAGGAGGCAAAACAAACTCTCCATATGATTGGAAGAGATAACCAACCGGGGGAGAACTGACAAGTGAAACATGGTAAAGGCTGAACCTAGGTCAAAACTAAAACCATCCCAAATGAAGGAAATATATATAAGTATATGTGCTTTGTTCAAGGGCGACAAACTGACTCTGTACTGCCATCAAAACAACGAAGATACATCCCGTTCCCGCTCTTTTTGTTATATTTGATTTTTTTGTCTTTTTCATATAATAAGCCCGAAAAAGAATAAAAGAATGCTATGGTACAATGGATAGAACGAGTATCAAGAAAGCAGATGCACTAGTTCCTGGGATTGGAACAATCCTATGCTCAATGCAAGGTGGCGAAAACTGGTCAGTGATACTCAGAGGAATGTTCCATCCATGGGTACAAAGGTGTCAAGTCGTGATAGCTAAGTGCATGCAATGGTTAACTTATACAGAAATTCAAGGTCAAAAGCCACAGAAGACGAGTCCAACAAGCCGGGCTGTGCCGTAGATATGCAAGTAGCCAATATGCAATGCAGTAATACAACTTAAACGACACCAGGGAGCCTCTAGGGTATAAGCCAGAAAAATGATAAGTGATGAAGGAGAAAAATGAAGCTTCAACACAGAAGACATGGCGGGACTAAAGAGGACTCCCGAGCCTACATAAAAAGTAGCATGGGCAACAAGTGATAGCGAGGAACTAACTAGGAAGCCCATGTAAAGGAAGGCTCTACCATCAAGTCATGATTAAAAATCGGCGAGTGAAATGGGTGTAATGCTCATGACCTGACGGGATCGACCCTAAGGCAAGTGATCAGTATGGAGGCTAGTATGCAAGATGCAACGGAAAGTGATTCCCTAACCTATATGCCAGTGAAGATCATATACCCGCTGTGAAGAGTCGAAAATCATGGGTCAAAAACCGGGAAAAGTCTCAAAATCGTCAAAATGTACCTGAAAATATACCAAACTGGGCACTTCCAAGCAATCAAGTTATACAGCATAAGATAGATCGAAAAAATAAGCATAAAGAAATTTTTGCAAAAATTTTCAATTTTTAGCCATAAATACACAAATTACCTCTCATTTGGTTCATTATTGCATAGCTGATTTGGAAAAAGAGCTCTGGAGCTAAAAACTTGTTTCGTCAAATCAGGAACAACCGACCGTCGGAATTCAGCGAAACTTCAGGTAGGCTCCTTAATCATCCTGTTTATTCATTTTGTCCGTTTAAAAATTAAAATTAAGTGATTTTTTGCCTGGAAACCCTTCTTAAAAAATGCGTATCTGCGCATACGCGGGTTCAATGAAGGCAAGCCGCATATACATGCGACTGTGCACAGGAAAAGTCGCGTATGCGCAAGTCCGTAACCCAAAAAGTGTTTCTAATGCAAATTTTGATGAAATTTCTCAGGATGACCATCTCATGGAGGGAACGTGAGCATAGCGCAATAGACCAAGAGGTCATGCAGGATCGCGCAACACAAAATGTCCTCCGAAACTGTGGATTGTTCAAATTATTTAAAATGCCCAATATGAAAAGTAATGTGCGATTGCTTGAAATGCTCGTAAATTACTGGGAACCAGATCAGGATTGCTTCATAATTGATCAGATGCCACTACGCATGGAAGTGGAAGATATATACTTCATCACTGGACTCTCTAGGAGGGGAGATCCAGTAGACTTGCACGGAAAGCCCCTGGGAGGGTTGACCGTGGAAGACTATGTCCAAATATATTGCGTAGATAATTCCAAGAAGGTTGGAACACAGATTGCTATCAGAGATATCAGGGATTTGCACATAAAGATCCTCCTGTTCACCATCGGCAGAGTGGCAGGATCTGCCTCACTACACCAGGTGTCCAGGACGCACATGAGCATAGTTGTAGAGTGCTTAATTCATGTGTATGATTGGTGCACAGCCCTGCTACTGAACATGAAACAACAGCTGACCTCCATTCGCCAAACAAAGACAAAACACTTTGGCTATGGGACCATTTTGACAACATTCTTCTTCGAGAGAGTTCCAGCTTTGAGACCCAATGTCATCTCGACTATCAGCAGCCCGCGGGACCCAAGAATTGCCCGTTGGGCAGACATGATGAAGAGAAAGGGGGGCAGCGAGGTACCCCGAACCACCTGGGACGATGAGTTCTTCCTGTGGTGGAGAGAACAGATCATCGTAGTGGATGACTATCCCTATGCCGGGATGGATTTCCGAGGAGATCCAGATCTAGTACTTCCACCCGGAGCAGCATGGGGAGCAGTCGGTAAGTTTTGCAAAATTTTTAACTTATATGATTTTTTTGGATTTTTCAAATATGTATGAAAAATGAAAAACAAGCATGTTTTTGGATTGGATTCATAATGACTGACAATTAAAAAATGATCATGTTTCAGATGTTGGACCAGTTCGTCCTGAGGGCCTAGCACGTCACAAGCGCCGCACATTGAGGCGGAGACAAATGGATTCGCAGACCACACTCAGCTGTAGAGAAACTCTGAGGACTGACCGCCAAACCTCTGGCCGCCGGTGGGAGGACTTGCTGGAGCCGTCCGTAGACGTGGTTGTAGGAGTACCGGATCGGTTGACTGTTTCGCTGTGGCTCACGGCAGTTGATGTTCTATAGAAACACAACTTCCGGGGCAGGTCCCTGTGGAGTAGATGCGTATTTTGTATTAGATGACTGGGATATTATTTTTTGAGACTGAACATGATGGGGCATAAGCCCAAGTTTTGTACGAGATTATGGATCCAAATTTTGTAAAGTTTTTTGACACTCCGATGATATATATACAGCGATATTTGATGTGATGTGATAAATGTATCAAATGTATGATGTTTTTTTATGATTAAAATTTATTGTATTGAATGATTAATATGCCAATCTAAAGCTTGATTAGCCAATGAGTCAGCAAACCAATTGTCAGCTCGAGGAATATGAATGAATGTTAAAAATTGAAATGACCTTTGTAACAAACGTACCCTCAAGAACAATCGTAATAAAATTTGATCTCATACCCGATAAGTGTTGTTCAACTGCGACACCACCAGCTGGGAGTCCAAGAAAACTAACAACGAATAAACACCCAAGGATATTGCCTCCGAGAGTAGATGAATGACTGCAGTGTATTCTGCTACGTTATTGGAAGCAGGACCAATGCAGACCCCTCTTGATACCAACAGCTGACCGGAAGGATAATGAAGCACCCAAGCCGCGGAAGCTAAGTTCCGGGTGTGTCTACTAGCACCATCGGCGAAACCAAAATGACTCCTAACATCAACACAACCTGCCAAAGCAGATCAAAAACATCACCATCTCATCAAAAATCGAAAATCAAACAGATATGTACAAAGCAAAAAACTACTATATACAAAGCAAAATTCTAGGCCAAAGCCTAGGCATAATACTTCTTCAGATAGAGCCCATTTCGGGGCTCCGGCAACTCATTCCCTTCGAAGTCAACCAAGGTATACGCACCTTTCTTAAGGACCTTCTTAACGATATAGGGGCCATACCACATCGACTTAAACTTTCCTGCCCCCAAGGCATCTTTTTCTTGGGCATAGACCAAAACAAGGTCACCTTCGGAAAAGATCCTAGGCTTAACTGCCTTATCGTACTGAGATTTAACTCGGTTTTTATGCGCTTCGTTCAACGTGGCGGCATCTCGACGCTGCTCATCAAGATGTTCCAGATGAAGAAGCCGCTCTGCCAGACTAGAAGTGTCAGGAAGAAGCTCAACAGCTAATTTAAGGGAAGGAATCCCGCATTCAATGGGAAATACGGATTCCACCCCGTGGACTAACTGAAACGGAGTAAAGCCAGTTGCAGTTTTAACTGAAGTCCTGTATGCCCAGAGTGCAGGATATAGCATAATGTGCCAGTTGGATCTATGTTTATCAATTGTCCGTTGAAGAATTGTCTTCAAGGATTTATTCACGGCTTCCACTTGCCCATTGGCCTGAGGATAATATGGAGATGAATGCTCCTGCCGGAAACCCAATTTAAGAGCCAACTCAGCCATCATACTGTTCTGAAAGTGACTTCCATGGTCAGTGAAAATCTCTCTAGGTATACCGAAACAAGCGATAACTTGGTTGAAGAAGAAAAGAGCTGCAGTCTCACCATCGTTCCCAAAAGTAGGCATAGCTTCGACCCACTTCGTAAAGTAGTCTACTGCTACGATAATGTACTTGTGACCTTTTGCCGAAGGCGGGTTACAAGTAGTATAATCCATACCCCACTTTGTAAAGGGTCCGACAGTAACGACTGGGAAAAGCGGAGCTGGATGAGCGCGCATTTTTCGAGTATACACCTGACAAGGATGACACTTCTTGACCGATTCAATACAATCTTTGAAAATCGAGGGCCAGAAGTAGCCAGCACGCAAAATCTTTTGGGCTGTAGCAAGCCCTAATAAATGACCCCCACAAGCTCCACCGTGAGAATCATTGAGCACAGCCTCAGCTTCTTCGAAAGTTAAGCAGCGTCTTAGGATTGAATCAACCCCTCGACGGTACAAAGCATCACCAATAATCAGATAACTTTTAGCTAAGTGACGCAGCTTACAACGCTCATCTTTCGAAAAAGAAGAGGGAAACTTCGCAGTCTGGAGATACACAATGATATCCCCATACCAAGGATCTTGTGGAGAGATTAAAAACAAGTGTTCGTCCGGAAAGGACTCATCATAGATCATCTCCTCACCACAAGGAAACTCGGAGATCAATTCCGCAAAGACTAATGACTTCTTGGATTTGGCAGACATGAACTCTAGATCGAATTCCTGTAATATCACAATCCATCTATTATATTTGCCCCCAATCACCCGCCTGCTGAGGACAAACTGAAATGGATTGGCAGCTGCCAAGACATAAGTTTTGCGAAGAATAATGTAATGCCGGAGTCGCTGCACAGCATGGACTGCTGCTAAGGCTAATTTTTCTATCGGGGTATCGGTAAAAAGTCCTACCAACACCGACCCAGGTATTAAATAACATGCTCACCCGCAGCATCATCCTTCCGAACTGCAACCATACCAATGGTAGATTCTCATTCGTAGCGTATTACAAAAGGAAATCGCTATAATTCCGTGGATCAAAGAAGGAGCGCAGGTCAATGCCTTTTCAAAGCATCGAATGAGCGTTGAGCGTAGTCGTCCCAAAGAAAAGGAACTCCTTTCTTCAACAGTCTCATATATCCCTTTGTAATCTCAGCATAATTGACGATAAACCTCTGAAGAAAATTAGACTTTCCTTGGAGACTTTGAAGCTGACGGATGGAATACGGGGGAGGCAACCGAAGTATTGCCTCAACCTTGAAGGGATCTACCCTTATCCCTTCCCTAGACACAATAAATCCCAATAGCCGACCGGATGTAACCGCGAAAATGCACTTGTTCGGATTCAATCGAATCTTATAAAAACGACATCTTTCAAATATTTGCCGGAGGTGACCAGGATGATCCATCCTCTTTTGAGAATGAGCAGCTAGATCATCTAAGTATGCCTCGATAATCTTCTTGATGTCATGGAAGGCGTAAGACATGGCCCGCTGAAAGGTAGCTCCAGCATTTTTAAGACCAAAATGCATTTTCTTATATGCAAACGTACCCCAGGGACAAATAAATGCGGTCTTATGTTGATCTTCTGGACGGATAGTAATTTGATTATAACCAGAGAAACCGTCCATGAAGGAGAAAATCTCGTTACCGGCACACTCGTCAATAATCTGATCAATGAAAGTTGTGGGGTAATTATCTTTAGGACACGCCTTATTCAGGTCTCTGAAATCGATGCACACTTGAATCGTTCCTTGCTTTTTATCTACCGGAACGGGGTTTGAAACCCATTCAGTCAGAGGAACTGGGAAAATGAATCCCGCCTTAAGCAGCTTTTCAACTTCAGCTTTGATAGCTGCTGCCTTCCTAGGATTAACCGGACGAAGTTTTTGCCTGACCGGCTTAGTGTTTTCATACGTCTTGATCTCATGCTGGACAATAGATGGGTCTATGCCAGGCATTTCCTCATAAGACCAAGCAAAAACATCCCTATACTCTTTTAAGAGCTCGGTATAGATTTGAACCTCTTCATGGGAACATTCAGCTCCAATGAAAACGTTCTCGACAATATTGGGATTCCTGGAGATGTTCACCGGGATAGTAGGAGAGATCACAGCCATGTTCCCTTCAGCATAAACCTGTGCTGGTGCTAAGGGGCTCAAGACTGGGTAAACAGGTCCAGGAGACTGAGGACTTGGAAAACTAGCTTCGACTTCGCTCAAGTCAGGTAGGAAGTAAGACCGATGATGCAAGTCATCCCACGGTCTCTCTATACCTGTCATTGCTTCCAGGATGGCCTCTTCGGATGGAAGAGTGGTATCTAGACAATCCTGGGCAGAAGAAGAAGTAAGCGTCCAAGCCGGAGCCACATCACCATCCAACTCTTCCGGCGAAAGAGGAGCTGGATCAGACTCTGCAGTGTCAACAACAGACTGATATGCAATCTCAGCTGCAGAAATCGGGAATGCTATTCCACCCACTTGCCCTTCTTCCAATGTGGCAGTTGGAGAAGGTAAGGTCCAAGGGTCCGAAAAATAATGAGTTCGAAAGAACTCTCTTCGAAGGGGAGCCTTGGAGGATGAAATAGCATTAATAGACACCTTAGGAGGAGGAAGATCAAAAGAACCCATCAGGGAAGAATACATTCCAACTCCCAGATTCTCGACAGGCACCTTAGTATTATCCAACTTAGGAACAGATGAGTCAGAAGACGCATCCAGGTCTACAGGAGGACAGTCCAGTTGATCCACTATGACTATCCTCCCTTCGTGGGGAAAACATACAATTCGAAATAATGAGGATGCAATGGCATCCATCTCATATATCCAGTTCCTCCCCAGCAGAAGGTTGTAGTCCAAGGCTGCATCTACTACCTCAACTTCTATGTTAACGGTTTTTCCCCCAACACAGATGGGCAAAGCCGGGATAATACCATGGGGTCTGTGAGAATGACCATCGAATGCAGTAAGAATAGTGCTAGACGGAGCAGCTTTTGGAGATCCAAGTGTCTTCCAGCATGCGAAAGACATCACGCAAGTAGAAGCACCCTCATCAACAACCGTGCGAAAGATGTTAGTCTTCCGATACGATGATTTAATATGGAAGGCCATATGATGAGGAAGTCTCTTCTTAAAATTCTTCATATCAAAGGTAATCAGAAGAGAATTTTTCAGATCAATAGCCTCAATGGCAGTGAGCAAAGCACTGCGCTGAGCCGGACAAGACTGGAGTACCTCTAAGGCAGACATAGCACAAGGACTCTGCGCCAGATCTTCTACAATCGAGTAGTTCTGGGCAGCCCTCATGTTCGGATTAATCGTTGACCGTTTAGAGGATGCCTTCGGAATCCGAGGCATAGACTCAACAGTTGGCTTCGTGATGTGAAGCGGCTCAGTAGCATTAGGAACTTCCTTAGCTTTTGAAGATTCCTCTCCGCCATAATCACGGGATCTCGTAGCGACATCCACGTGAGCACTCATCATAAAGATATTCGATGGAATTTCCCCTTCCTGAGGACCTCCAGAGGAAGCCCCAGGATTTTGATTCGCGCCAGCAATTAATTGCTGCTCTTGGGGAAAAGGGTTTGTTAGCACAGCCTGGGAACTAGAAGAACCCTGCTGAGATAACAGGCGCTGAGCATCCTGAATTTTCGGGCAAAGGTGTGTGAGATGGTCTCCAGCACAAAGCTTGCATGGAAACTTCAGTTTCTTTTCTCCTTTTGACCCTCACCAACACGCTCGTTGGTTTTATTTGCATTGCCCTTCCCATTTTTGCCCTTCTTCTTGTTATTACGTCCCTTCTTCTTCCCATCGGATTGTTGATTTCCTTTGGGTTCTGAAGATTGGACGACATTTATGGACAAAGGCTGGGAAGGGGATGAATCAGCAGGCACAGCCTGACCAGAAGGAGCAGATTGTAAAGACAACTACTGCAATTGAGAAAGCAGGCTGGCTGCACTACTATTGACCGATCCGACAAGCCCGTCACCATGCGGACCAGGTTTAGGTTTCGATAAATCCAACTTGGAGCGAGGAGCATTGGGCAAATACTTATAAAGTACCCCAGACTGAGAATAGATCAATTCTAACTGCTGGGCCCTAAAGATGGCCTGCTCCTCGGAATATACCCCTGATAGGGAGACATCCTTTGAAATGTCTGACTGAAGCGATTTCAAAAACCACTCGAGAAGGAACTCACCTGGAATATGGGCTTTGATAAGCCTCTTCCTTCTCCTCCATTCCTGAACATGATCAGAAATGTGAGTTGCCTCATCCTGCTTAAAATTAGCCAGGAGTTCGGTCCCAGCCTCATATCTGACAGGCAACTGGAAATGGTTAAGAAAAGTGACAGCTAGTTCTCCAAATGTGGCGAAACTGCCCCCAGTGAGCTCTATATACCATTTTGCGGCATTTCCAGTTAAGGTGCGCTGAAATAATCTCAATCTAATCGAGTCGTCGATCAGAGAGTTCGAAGAGCACCATAAGTGGAAAGTGGTGATGTGGTCTGCCGGATCTTCACCATTCTTACCTTCAAACTTAGGAATGTCCGAAGGAAGTTTGGTTGGAACCGGAGGCCACCCCGGACTATACCGAATCGGGTCATTAGTTAACTTCGACAAGTCTGGCAAGTTTAACGTTGCCAGAAATGGTAATCGAGGCGGAGCCTGAGAATTCCATCCTTGATGGGATGGATTTCCAACATTCTGAAAAGAATAGCCTGGATTTGATGAGGCACCAGGCTGCCAGAAAGGATTCGTAGAAAACGGAGAAGAACCTCCTCCCCACGCCGAGTTACCAAAACCCAGACTAGTTCCCCCCGCTGAAGTATTGACTGAAGAGGAAAGCCCCTGATAGGGGTTCCACGCATTAGATAGAGGAGAAAAAGACTGATAAGCACTCGATGCAGGGAAAGAAGCATTCCCTTGATGACTCGCGAGGAACTGATTCCATGCCCCCGACGTTGCAAACATAGGATTCCATCCCATAAAAGCAGTCGAACTTGGCCCCTGTGCCCAAGGGTTAAAACTCTGGGTCTGGGACGTAAAAGGAAACGACCCTAAAGAAGGATTGGGACTGGGAATATGCCCAGTCCCAAAGGGGAAACCCTGAAACGAAGTTGATCCACTAGCCATGTTAGACATGTATGATCCATCGTGACTCTACAGAAGGAAAAGAGGGATTTCAAAGAATGGGACATCCCCGAAACGAAGGGACCGTATTGAGAAGCATATTCTTGGGTGAACCTGGTGAGCTAAACATAGCAGTTGCTAGAAGCACTCGAAGATAGAGTGATTGAAGCCCCCTACCCCCGACGTGCTGTGGGTTCCGAATGCCCGCAGACTACGCAGAAGTCGCGTTTCCACTGCAAGGCCACGTAAAGATAAGAAAGATATGGAAGATCCGGCGGCCTCTCGTACTCCGGTCCGACGTAGATCGAATAAATGTATGATCAAGAGGAAGAGGGAGATGGACCTCGTAGCCGCAGTTCGTGTATATCTTCTATCCGGCAAAATCTTCTCTTCTCGATTAAACAATACTCGAGGTGAGCTAACGCCTCCTCCCTAACCGACACCTGACCGCAACGAAACCTTCGCACCTTAGTGGAGGATCTCTCTCCACAGCATCAGACTCCACAGGGTGAAAACCACCTGCTAAATCGCTCCTACGCCTTCTCAAAGAAGGCTCTGCACTCTCGGGAGATAACCCCCGGATTCTCCTCGAACGTCGAGGCGCTTGATCAGCCACTTTTACAGATTTATTATATTAGACTCAAGAAAAGTGAAAAGCTAGGCAAGCTAGGAGCAAAGAGCACTCACTAAAATCAAAATCCCCGAGAAACAGCAAGCAAACAGCCTTCAAGTATTTCCGCTTCGGGTGATGAGGACCGGACACCAAAATACAGGAAAGCGAAGTATAGGGCCTTCCGAAAGCAGTCTGGGATGATTAGGGCCCAGAACAACTAGCGAAGGTATCAGAAACAGTTACGCCGACCTCCTAACGACAACCTTTGTCGGCTCAAGCACCCAAGCTTCGCAAGGGCACCCCCCAGAAGTACTGCTGAAAGTGATGCGACGTCTGCCTCAGGTACCACGGGTATTCCCCCCCGCAGTCACCTGTGTGGAACCTAGGAACAACAACTATGGACACCAATCCATATCAGAAGCTGGGCGGAATGGTCTTGAGGTTAGATTCAGCTAATCGGAGGGGGGGTATCCCTCTTCTTAACCTTCACTTCCCCTCGTGCTTGACTCTCGGATGAGAGCTTTCCCAGTCCACCTCACGGAGTTGGATTTCGCTCAATTAATCAACTTCTATGTTTTTTTGAGCGGCCTTGGAGAGTTAACTCTCCTCTCACCTATTCCAAGGCCCTACAACCTAGCTAGTTGGTGATTGACACTTAGTAAAACTTGCTAGTTGATTTTAGATTAAATCGCTTATTTTAAGGGTTGTTGTATTAAGTCACAAGGATATGGAGTTGAAACCAATGGTGTTTTGACGCGAAAGAAATTAATAAAAACCTGACTACATGCACATGCAGTTCTTTGTCTTTCAATGAAGAGCAATTTCTATATAAGTTCTACGAGACTAAAAAATGTATTTTTCTTTTCGAATTACAAACTCACACTCACAAAAACTAAGAAGCTAACTAAATGATTCAATGCACCTAATGCAAATGACCACTAGCATGTAAATTCTAAGATGCAAAAAGTCCCTTGAAACAAGGTGAAATTTCCCAAAAAGCTCCTTCAGTTTTAACTCATCTTTTGTTGCCCAGAAAGCCAATTCTTGCAACAAGAATTCTTAGTATAAGACAACAAAAATACTTGACAACAAGAAAAAGAAATCAAATGACAACTTCTCCTCAAAATCAAACCAAAAACTAGAAGCAAGAAACTTCACTAAAGCTTCAAAAGATATGACCAAACGAAAATGAAAAATGCAACAAAAACAAAAACAAAACCAAATGTTTTTGAGTTTTTGAAATGCAAAAAACAAAAAGCAAAACAAATGTTTTTTGGGCTTTTCAGTTTTATAAAAACAAGAGCTCAAGAAGACCAAGCACAACTATCCCAATTCAAGCCAAAACGAGACCGAATTTCAAGTACAAACTTCAACTATGCTCCCAAACCTTATAAAGCTAATGATAGCAAGATCAATAAGAGCAACGGAAGACCAAAAACTCAGCCAAGCAGCCTAGACAAATAGTGCAAACTTGCCGCAACAAAAGACTCCAAAGAAGCAAGAAAAGTTCTTTTGAAAATTGCAACAAAACCCTAGCCTATGAAAACTCAAGAAAACCAATCGAAAACAAAGCAAAGAACGCAATGCAAAGCACAACACAAAGATAGGAGCGAGTCAATGAGCAGAAGCTCTCTGTTCTGATAAAGCAGAACAGCCAAGAATGCTCAGAAAGCAATCTTGGAACTCAATCCAGGAGTGCCAGCACCAACAAGAACACTCTGCCAAAAATATTAGTTTTCGAACAAACGAAAGAGAAACAAGACTTGAAACCACTTCTGTCACACTCCAGTAAGTACAGAGACTCTGCAGACACAGGCCTCCACAGCCAGAAAAGACCAAAAACACCAGAATCTTAAATTTTCAAAATCTGCCTAGGTATACGCGACCTAGCAGTTATGCAACCAGCGTGTATACACGTCTGTGTTAAGGAACACTCGCGTATACGCGGGTACCTTTATACAAACTCACGTGTATACGCGACTGTGTGCAGACAAAAAGGCGTATACAAAGAAAGATAATGAAAAACAAAAAAGACAAGTCTGGGAAAGACACCAAGACTTCAGACTGACTGCAAGAAAGCAAACTAGACTGTAAAAGACAGAAAAAACTGTTGGCAACCTACCAAACAGCTGAAACAACCCAACAGGAGAATCACAAGAATGTGATCCCCAGCGGAGTCGCCAGTTCTGTTTCGGGGAATTAACACCCTAGAGGTTTGTTGGGATTCAACCTCCACAGAGCAGGGGCGTACTACTTAACAGAGACTCACACAATCATGCACGTTCATAAAAACTAAATAGAGCAGAATGAGAGGTTTACCCATTGGTCCTACGTTTGAAGTAGATCCACGTGGAGTTCAAACTCCCTGCAACCGTCCTTCCTCCTTAACCTGAAATACAAGAAGAAACCAGCACAAAGGACAAGTTGTACAACATATTTCTACTCTATATGTTTAGACTGACTGCAAGAAGATAAACTGGACTGTAAAAGACAGAAAAAACTGTTGGCAACCTACCGAACAGCTGAAACAACCCAACAGGAGAATCACAAGAATGTGATCCCCAGCGGAGTCGCCGATTACGGTGGGAATTAACACCCTAGAGGTTGGTTGGGATTCAACCTCCACGGAAGCGGGGGCGTACTACTTAACGAGACTCAACGATCATGCACGTTCATAAAAATAAATAGAGCGAGAATGAGAGGTTTACCGTTGGTCCTACGTTTGAGAAGTAGATCCGTGGAGTCAAACTCACTGCAGCCGTCCTTCCTCCTTAACTTTTGAAATACAAGAAGAAACCAGCACAAAGGACAAGTTGTACAACATATTTCTACTCATGTATTTAGTGAGATTCATATAAAACATTAATAAATCATAATGAATGCTTGTATAACAAATATTCTCATACATAAAAGCATACACTAACACGTTTATTCGGGAACAACATGATATACTTCGCGGTATAAATAGTACGTACAAAAGTAATCAAGAGGAGAGATCACTGATCCTTTGAGCCTTCGCGGACCGTCGTCGAGATCCATCGACCCCTTGCCTCGCTAAGACTCCTTCCAAACTGGTGCATACGAGATAACATATAAAGGGATGTGTATCTCAAGGAAACAAGGGTTTCCTACAATGAACTGGGAAAGTGCAGGAGGCACGGGGAATCGGACTTGGATAGGGAATGCCAACAGAGTATAATATCAATACTTTCTCTCCCTCTCCCTTAGGCCATACACATGAGGGCTTTTTATAGTCCCTCCAAGTAGTTTCATCAGTTGGAAACAGTTGGCCACGGGCTGGGCTGGTTGAACTACCTGAGTAACCATCAACCCAGCGCGAAATTAGGGATTTTTATATATTTTTTAATCATTTTAATGGCATACGCGGAAAAGTCTAGATGTACTCGCGTATACACGCGGAAAAGTATGGGCATAGTAGCGTATGAGGGATTTTCCACTGTTTTTAAGTGAATTTGTCCAAGTCTGTAGGAATGGGTGCCCAAAAAGCCATGTAGCAATCATGAATCATATCAAGGTGAGAAATGATGCTATAACACTAAGTGTTTTGCCAATGTAGATGGAACAACTGTACTTACAGTTGGGATCACTGTAGGAATGAAAACCTGTTGAGCTTTCTTCAGATTTTCATTTTCTTTCATGAAAGCTTCTATTTGGCTTTCCATTTCCTTTATCTGGGAAATCATCTTTAGAACAAGTTGTTTTAGTTCATCATTTTCTGTCTTCTACTGAAGGATTTCTTTTGCCTGGAGATTTTCACTTTGAGGCAATTTTAGCTGTTTTCTGAGGCCAACTATGTCTTCATTTTTCTGTTTGATTATAACCTTTTCCCCTTCAATGTTTGCTGGGTCAGCTCCTGCTTCAATTACTATGTCCTCCAATGCTTGGATTCTTAAGTTATTGGAATATAATGAGGCTTTATCCAATTTCACTTGAGTTTGAAGGTTTATCATTGTTTTCTCAAGCCTGATAGAATTCATAGTCTTATTGACTATTTTAGAATATAACATGTCTGTATTGCTCCTATGGAATTCTATTTGGTCCAATTCATGGACAACATCTGCATCTACTTCCAAATCAGTCTTTGAATAATCTGCTACTGACTTTGGATCAGCCACTATAGGTTTCAAAAATGAAATTACCAATTTGTTAGAAGAATAATCAAAAGCGGAGAGAAGTCTGTCTTTATTCCCAATATTTTCTTTAAGGAACTTGGAATATGCTTCACTTTTTATTTCTTCATTCTTTTATTTGATTTGTCTTAACCTCATTTGAATATCTGACTCTGTGTTGTCAGGTTCTTTAGAAGAAGAGGGCATATCAACTTTGGTTTTTTTATCAACCATGACTATGTCTTTCTTTTGTGCTCCAAGTTGGACATTTTGAAGCTCTTTGAGTGTTTTAGTTACTATCCTTGTTGCTTCATCATCAGTTTCATGACCATTGTTATCTTCAACATTGATAGCTTTATCCCTTTCTTCATTAGTCAATTTACTTTTCTTATTTTAGGGAATTCTGAATCTTTTATCTTGAATAGTTTCAATGGTGAAACTGTCTTCCTTTATACTTCTTTTATGAAGAATTTCAGATTATTTGTTCACTGTAACCACTTGTGTTTGATCAACCTGTTTTTCTTTTCCACTGTTTCCATGCATGCCTTTTGAGTCATCATCAAATAAAGTATTCGGCTCCCACTCAAGTTTATTGGAATATTTTTCAATTTGAGGCTTGGGATCATGCAAGAAAGTAGACAACTTGCATTTCAATTTTATCATGCTTAAAATACCCTGAGGATCATAATTCCACATAAAACTGTATGGGAATTTATATTCTTTCAGCTTGACATTAATTTCATTTGCATCTTCTCTGTTATTCACAATAAATGGCCCAACTTGATTTTTCAGTTTGAACTGAGTCTTTTTTATAGAGGCTATGAAATTGACTTCATCTGCATTCAACAACTGCCTTAAATATTCTAAAGCAAATATCCTTGTTGTCATAAATCTAGGCAATTTATATGGGGCCAATAATGCACCATATACTCTAATCTCTATGTAATTCTTGTATAAGTACCAATCCCCTGTTTTACATCTTTCTGATAGCTGTAAGATCCTCTTTGTTTCTTCATTAATTCTAGGGGTCTATTCTTTATTGAGTAAATTCATAGCAGGTACTAAAAACAAGTCATTAAAGTCTGCATAGTTGTATTCCCTATTCCATTTTCTCAGCATTGATGACCAAAACACAAGTGAAAGTACATTGCCTTTTGGATCTATCTTCTGAAATTCAATTGGAAACTTGTATGCTTGATAATACAAAAAGAGATGAAGTAGATATGAGGTATATCTAAAGACTCCTTCTTCTGACAATCTGGACAATTGATAATGCATGTTTTCTGCAATGAACTTGGAAATTTTTTACACAATGGATGGAGACTGGCCAAGACTTAGAGTAGACAGAAAACCTAGGATTGCAACATCAGTGAATTCATCACTTTTATATCCCAGTATGAATGATAGCATGGAGACAATATGTCTAGTTTCATTTGGAAAATAAAAAGTATCAAATGGAGGATTAAGCTTAGGGATATCAACCTGTTTGGGAAAAAAAGTTTGGAAGATTTTGAACTTAGAAGAAAAATAAAGTTCTAGGTAATTCTGAGTTAAATCCTCTATTGACAATGAAGCAACATTGGGGTCAGGGTTCAGTTGCAGCATAAAGTTTATGGATTCTGCATTGATGTAAAATATAACCTCTCCATCTTTATTGACAATACACCTTTGGTATGGAAGATAATAGGACTGACACAATCTGAAAAAATCAGGGGCTGAATGAGTAAGAGGGAAAATGCATTTTGGTAGATTGGAATCCCAGACTGGTACATCTTTATCACCTTTCTTACAGATTTTCCAAAACACCAGTTATAGGCATCAAGTAAATTGAACTCTACTGAAGGTTCCAATATTCTGTAATCAAGGTCAACCAGAGGACTATTTTCTTGTGAAGTAACTGGAGGTTGGACTGGTCTGACAACTTCTGAGGAATCAACAGTGAGTGCAGGGGTTGGTTTATCAAGTTTAGAGGACTCAGGCTGAGGGATTTTAGCAGAGGCTTTCTTATGAGGTTTTGGGCCTCCTGATTTGGGGGTTACTTGTTTCTTTGTCATTTTTTAACTAAACAGAGCAAGCTCAGACTTTTTTCTAAGTTCTTCTTTTGGAAACAAGGGACGTTTGGAGAATTTCTCTGGTAAAATAGGGTTTTGAGCAGGGTTTTGGATAGAAAGAGGGTTTTAATGCTCAGAAGAAAGGTATGATCATTATCAGTAGTGAAAAATGACCAGGGAATAGATAAAACTTGTAAAAATGGAAATTATGGATTATGGGGAAAATTTGACAGAGTTTCCCCTGTATTATGGATGTTTTTTGCAAGTTCTATATGGGTAATTCAGATAATTACAGAAAATAATTGAAAAATTGGTGCTTTTTCTTTTGGAATTGAATTTTTTGTGGATAAGTTTGACGAAAAATACCTTTAAAAAGGTATAATTTTGGTCGACTGAGTTGTAGGTTGCGCGCATTCTTCAATTCTGCTGAATTGGTTTATCAAAGTGATCAGGAGATCAAGTCTCTTGTAGAAAAATGCTAAAAAATGAAGTTGCTCAAAATTTGTTCGAACTAGATCAAACAGAAAGAGCTCGGAAAAATGATCCTGTAGACGTGAACGACACTGAAAACTGACGTCATATGAGGAAGATATTCAGCTTTGAAGTTCGCCAATTTCAGTTAAAAAATGGCCCAAAATTGACTTTCTAAAAAATATTTTTATTAAAAAAATAATATTCCACAGAATATTCTGGGAATGTTCTGTGGAATATTCCACAAAATATTCTACGGAGTATTCCATAGGTAGCCAATGAAAGGGCGCCACGTGGCCAGCCCAGAGGCTGCCACGTGGCCCCAAGGTTGTATGAAATGGGCGTTAAAAATTCTTTTATGCATGCGACGGGATTTGAAACCAGGTCGAGCCGATGGAAACGCAACAGACCGACCGTTGGGCCACATTGTGGTTGTTGTTAAAGCCTTAGTGAAAAACCATATTAAAGTTGTATGTGTTGGGCGGCATGTTTAACCGTGTGGGTCGTGGTCTCGTGGATATAGCGCTTGGAGCGGATGTTATTAAATATTGCGGTTTCAAACTTTATTATATGCACGTTTAACTAAAAGTCTTCCAACGGTTATCGTCACATGGGCCGACTTATTAGCCCCCCATTTTTGCGGTCAATATGGTGGTTCCACTTATTTAGGCGCTCGCCCCTAAATTGTCGGTGCTATCTGGAGTTCCACCACATTTGGTGGAGCTTTTCTAGCCCTAACTGGGCAAAACTTCAGTTAGCCATAACTTTGGCTAGGAAAGTCCTTTTGGGACGATTTTTTATTTTATTTTGGGGTATTGAAGCATTATGGAGTTGTTGGGAGAGGTTGAAGAGCCATTAGGGTGCTCTATCAGTGATTTTACCAACGATTTTGGTTGTGGAGCCACTAGGGCCTAATGAAAGATCAGCTGTGTTGGACTATACTTATCCATTGGAGGTGAATGAATAGTCGATTTATACTGATTTTAGTCCTTTGTTTCTAAATTTGCAACTTATTTTTCCTTTTGAGGCTTTCTGCACAGTGTAATTCATAATTTGAGCATTAATGAAAAAGGGAAAAGCCTAATTAGAGGCTTTTGGACCCAGCAGAGGTAGCCCAAGAGAGGGGTGAACTACTTAAAAAAATGCTTACTGTTATGCTGTGCATTTTTGCTGTTATATTTCAGATTCTGCTACATTAAATAGTAACTTTTCATAGGTACACTTTTCTCAAGTAGACTTATACAATGAACAAAACTCATTAGTTCAACTTCAAACCTCATTACTTCATTTGCAGAATACTTAAACTTGCTTATTCACACACAAAATTTGGATTAATGAATACTTTGCACATAAACAAATACTTTCATTGATCGGATCTATTTCAGTGTTTACATTTTATTTCTTTAGGCAGAGCCAGTTTGTGGGCCAGAAGCTTCTAGTTTCATCCTTTCTAGTAAAGGTGAAATAACCAGTAAAAGCCCCCTACTATCAATCTCTGTATGAGAAATAATTTGTTCTCGCAATTTCAGATCATAGAAGGTACTGTGGCTCTTCGTGGTTGAATTGCAGGGAAACTGACTTGTTAAATGATCACTGGTTCACTGGCAGGCTTGGAAATGGCGCTGGGAGCCTTGGTATCGGGCTTGCGAAGGTTTTTAGGGTTTAAATGGTGAAACGGGATGAAAATTATACTCTGCGAGGTTTGAAAGCTTTACAAGTGCGAATAGGTGAAAATTCATTGAAAATTATAAGTTTTATGAATTAACCATGTTTTAAACCATATTCAAATCATATTAAATCATAGGTTGGGCGGAAGTAGTTTCAAAATACCACTGGGTGGTATTCGCGCAGCTCTAGAGCAGTAAGCGGTAAATCGCTTTTCGAACGCGATCCAATTGTTTGATGACACGTCAACGCGGGGTGGTTTGGGAAAACCACCCATATCGCGCGACTTTTCCAAAACATTGGTCAATTACTTTATGGGGACAATATGAAGTATCAGCGATCAGATCGGCCTTTGACAAGCGAAGGGTCCAAATCAATTGATAAGATGCGGGGAAAGGATACCATCGGGTTTATTTTGGGCCATAAGATCTTGAAATAAAAGAAGATTGGACGGTTATTAATCTATGCGATGGGGAAGGGATGGAAATGCATTAAATTGTCGCGTTGATTTCTAGTCGTTGGATTAAATGGGATTTGGAGATCGGAGGGTTGAAATTCAATCTGATGGAGAAAGGGATATGGTTAAGTTTTATGTACAGAAATGACTTTTTTCAATGAAAAAAGTGATCGGGAGGGGTATTCAATGAGGATTTAACCGAGGTTAGAACTGGCAGTTAGGGGAATAAGGGGTATGCATTGTGGATTTTAACTCAGGTTAGGGAGTCGGGCAAGGGGAAAATATACAAGGAGATGGGTTTATTTCTTTTGAAGTTTAGTTTAAATAAAACTTCGGGAAATTTTTTAGTTCAAACACATATAAAACATGTTTAAAGGTTTTTTCATATATTTTATTATATGGTTAATTAAACCAAGGTGATTTAACTACCATAGGGGCGGGATACTATATAAAGATATATTTTAGCCAAAGGGGGTTATAATGTGGGTTTTTATTAAACATGTGGGAATTATAAACTTTGGCTAAACTGATAATAAGTGGGTTTTTGGGTTTATTATATAAAAAGGAGTTATATATAATAGGAGAAGGTTATTTCTATATGGAATTAATACATAAATTAAAGTTAATATGAAAATAGGACAAGGTATACTCAAAACACATAAACATAACAAGTAAAGTGAGGTTTAAAAGATAATTTACATTGATCTTATCACTCAACTTATGATGTAATGTTATTTTGAGGGCTTAATGTTTTCAAATGATGTAGGAAGTTAATCAAATGGGAATTATAATTCCTTCAAGTAAAAATTGGAGTTTTACTTAGGATTATTCAAGGGAATGAATGCATGAATGGTAAATGATGTGATTTTAGGGATTAATATAGACATTTTACACTTTCAACTGATCAGTCATAGAGCCTTGGGCCCGGTTCCAACAAAAGTCAAGGAAATGCCTTGAGCCTTTCTGACTGATAGTTTAGAATGCTTAATGGCTATGGGAAGGGGAAGATAGTTATTTTACAACCCATGATGAATGGTATTTAAATTGAGACTTTTCACCTTCTTCTACCTGCCCAGCTTACGATGCTAACGTTTTTTCTTCTTTTGTAGTAAGGTGCATTTAAGCTAACAACCTTCACAGCATTTATTCTTTCTAAAAGTAAGTAAAACTATCTAATTCTACACTTATTTCATCCATGAATCCATATTAAACTGTTGGATTCATTTTATTTCTCTACCTAATTATAGAATTAGCATGATCAAACTGTATGGCAACTCATTATTCTCTATCTAAAACAAGTGAAATTTAAAAAATGACAAGTTAAGTTTAAACTGTTTAACTCATCATGGACTATGGCATTTATTGACACTCTTCCATAGTCAAAAATTAAAAAGTAGTGGCATTTATTCTTGCACACTTTCATCTTTTATTCATTTTTCCTTTGGGGTCTTTTATTTTTTCTAAGTCCTTCGATATTTCTTTTAGGACTTTTTACCCTCTTTTTTATTTTTTTATTTTTTTGATTTTTTAGAAAAATATGTGAATACAACTTGCAGAAGGAAAAGTATGTACAGATTTACAAGATTATCAATAGTCAAGTCAAAATTATGACCCCTATATTATAGGTTGCTAACAAGTTGAACTGTTCAATCTTGACTTGTCATGTTTCAATTTACATGTTGTAGATAGTGAATAAAGATTAGTCAGACTATTTAATCCTGACTAATTAGTAGATAGGCAGAGAATAATGAGAAGCTCATCAATTTAAACTGAGTCCTCCGATGATATAAGATAGATTTAGATAGTTTTTATGTTTTCAAAAGAATAAAATGTTCAAGGTTGCTAGCTCAAATGCACCTGCAAAATGGAAGAAAAAATGTTAGATTAAAGTTGGGTAGGTAGAAAGAAGTGGGAAAATCATTATAATATTTGTTATCAGGAAAAAATCACTAATTTCCCCTCCCTTATAGTAATTCTGCATTCTAAACTTCCAGTCAAAGAGGGTCAGAGCATTTCTCTGACTTCTGTTGGGACCGGACCCAAGGCTCAATGACTATTAAGTTAAAAGTGTTGAATTCCTATATTAATCCCTAATTATCATCATCTACCCTACATTCATCCATTACACTTCAATTTCATAAGTAAAGACCTTTTTACTTAAATGAAAAATAAAATCCCCTTTTAAATAATCTCCTTCATTCATAAAAACATAAAAAACCCTCCAAAAATATTATATTCCACGTCAAAGGGGTCAAATTATAAATGATAAAGCTTTGCTTTTACATTATCACTTTACTTAGTCATATAATTATATTTTGGTGTTTTTCATTGTCCTCGGTCATATAAACTTCTAATTTATTTATTAAATCCCTATAAACAAATCTTATCCTATTATTATAACCCCTTTTATCTAATTATCCCAGAAAACCCACTATTATAAGCTTTTTTTCCAAATTTAATTATTCACATGTTAAAATGAAAACCCAAATAATGCGCCCTTTGGTCTAAAAATAACCTTAATGAAATATCCCGCCCCTTCTGGTTATTAAACCATTCAACAGGTTTAAAACTATATAATAAAATAAAAGTTGCGCCAATACATATGTTAAAAAAAAAACATATTCCTTCACTCATCAAACTCTTATCCTAAGTTTTGAATCAAATTATATGTTATTTTTATAAGATTCAAATACTTAAACCTGTGCCCACACAAGGTGCATCCTTTACCATGATTTTCATCCCTCCCCGCATAATTTTTAACCCAAGGATAAGGTTTATTATTGCATAACTAAAGCCTTCCCCTTTTATTATTCCTGCTATGTAAAGCCTCATGCTTCATATAGATTAACCCCAGGTATATACGTAACCCCACGTTATGTTTATAAAACCTTTACCCGCACCCATTTTTATAAAGGTTCTTTTAACCATACTCATACCTTGACACCATAAGCATAAACTCTGCTTTGCATATGTAAAACCTTTGATTTTGTTCATATTTATAAAGGTTTTAACATATTTCAAACCGTTGGCCCATATAAGAAGAACCCAGTCCCACCTTTGCTTTGCCGCACCTTTCAATATATATCTCTACCCTTCACTCCCGAGCTCCAGATCCAACGGCTCTAATATGATATCGCACACATAAACCAATCACTCACCCAAACCCAGATCAGACGTGAAATGGGCAGTATTTCCCTTTTCTCCCTCCGCAACGTGGAAATATTTTATTGGATCATGTTTTTTTTAGGTTAAACTACTTACCACTCAAATTTCACGCAATAACTGCTCTCCAGTTTCGTTTTTAAATCTAAAACCGCTCCTGTCGTTGATGAGACCCACATTTAATAAACATTTATGGTGAAATATTTCAAGGGTTAAAACCTTTGATACATCATTTTTATGTTTATTTGTGTGTTATGAACTTTGAAAAGCTCTGCTTGACTGTGTAAAATCCTTTTAGCCCCAATCGTCAACTTATGCCCAAAATTTATGAATTCGACCACAATTCCACCATTAAAGATTGACCAAGCTATTTCGCTGCTCCAGTAAGCCGGACCAAACCTCAGAATCAACCAAGATCCTCTCAAAACCTTCATGAAGCCGAATACCAACATCTTAAGGTATTTTCTGAAAAATTGAAGCCTCTAAATTCAATTTTAAACCTTCGGTAATAGAATCAAGCCTTTAATTAAGAGATTTCACTGAACCAAATTGCCTAAAAACACCAAAAGAGGCCAAACCCTCGTCAATTTTACCAGGAAACCCTGTTTCTTACTCTGAACCTTTCTGAAGTTAAATTTCTAGTTTCTGAAGTTTAAAGATCAAATTCAAAGACCTAAAGGGTTAAAAATTTCTGAATATATCTTAAAAATCCCTTTTTCAATCAAAACCTACTAAAAAAACCCCTATTTTCTGTTTTAGGCCAGTTTTATATCCTCAGATAAACCAAATTGAGAAAAAATCCCAAAAGCAGCCATCCGTAGCCTAAATTTCTCAGTTTTCTCTCTATTTAATATAAAAACTCTTGCAAACAGTCTAATATTGCAGAAGTAGCCCAATAATGCCTAAAAAATAGAGTTAAACCTCCATAGACAGATCTCATTCCATGGGTCTTTCAAAAAAATTCAATCACCTCCTTGCATATCTCTGTTTCATTAAAAATTTGTTTGAATTTTACAGTTTATTATCAGAATAAGAAATTGGGCCAACAATTTCAATACTAGTTGACAAAATTGTTTGCTCCAAATTCTCATATTTTAATTCAAAAGCTTCATTCAACAAACAATTTGTATACAAAGAAAGAATAAAATCACGTTAGAGAGAGATCAGAATGATGAAATGTGCATAGTGAATGGTAAAAGTGAAATTATAATTCACAATGACAGTGAAAAAAGAACAGTCAAAGAGCATCAAAGTTAAAGTGTATTAGGTAAAAGTCAAAGTGAAAGTTAAAACAAAGTTACAGAGTAGTCAAGGTAAAACAGTAAAAGTAAAAACAGAGTCAGTAATGGTTAATAGAGATGAAAATACTTTCACCAACAAAAATTAAGTTTATCCAAAGTGAAAGTAAAAACAGTTAATAGAACAAAAAGGTTAAAAGTTGAAGACATAACAAGAAGGAACATTTTTGCTAAAATTTCCTATTTAAGTCATTATTTTGCAGAAAATATTGTGACCAATCCAAGATGAATTTTGAAAAATTGAAAGAGGTTTATGTTCTTAAGATGTCCAACTATAAAAACCTCTCTCACTTTTCTAACAGCCATTATGGGTGGGGAAATAATAAACAATATTGGAAAGTAATGTTTGCCGAAAATTCCTGTTAAGTCATCATTTTGCAGAGAACATTGTGGCCAATAAGAAATACATATTACAAAACTGAAGAACATTTTTGTTCCTAAGAGACCCATCTACAAAAACCTATCTCACGTTTGGCACAGTTATTACAGGATGAGAGATACATGCACATCTTTACAACCTATTTTTCAGACTCTGTAAAACTCTATTTTACACATCTGTTTGCAGAGCCTATTGTGAACAGTGAGAGCAGAAATTTAGGAAACTGAGAGAGGTTTATCTCACCAACATATTCATCTACAATAACCTCTTTCACTTTTTACATATATATTTTATATTGAGAAATAAAAAGGTATAATTAGACCCCAAGTTTGCAGAATTGCTGGAGCAGAATGCACAAAGAAAGGAAACAGTTAGTGATTTGGATGCCTCATCATCAACTAAGAGTTGAGATCAAATTCGAATTATCCTCTTTTTAATCACCTATCCATAAAAAACATTGCCAAATATATGCATTAGTTTTGAGTGTCCTTTACTTAAGTTCTATTTATGTAAAACAGTTAGAGATATTTGTAAACCAATCTTGATATTTTTTCAAGATATTCTAGTTTAGAATTTGTATAAATACTTCACTCTTTGAAGTATTTTGTGTGGAATAAAATTGCTAAGATTACTGTAGATTTCTACTGATACATTGGAGGCCTACATGTGTTGATTTTGAAAGTAGCAGACTGGACAAAGCTAATTGGACATCATAGTTCAGGATTCTCTTGATAAGTTTAAGAGTAAAGTGCATCTATCTTGTCATTGTTTATTTTCTAAAGTTCCATTCATTTCATTATGTGTTTGTACTTTCTTAATGAGTAACTAGGAATATTACTTCAGGACTAGCTTATGGCTCCCTGCCTTAACTAAGTTACCATTTAAATGTTTTCAATTGATTTCTGGTGTTAGGAATTCTTAACTGCTCCTACTTTTGTTTGAATTTTTCCTCCTTCCTCTATTTTCCGGATCAAAGGATCCTTCATTTCCCTTTGTCCCGACTTCACCATTTCATCAAAAACCTTTTACCTAAAGCTCTGAGGGTTATCTATCTTGCCCTAAATACATTTGCATCCTTTTGGCCTTGCCTTCTAGTACTGCTATCTAGACTTAGACTCGATTAGCCCAATGGTCAAGTAGATTCCTCCCTAGTTTACCTTTAAGTGATTTTTCCTACCAAACCAATTCAAAACCAAAACCAATTGTTATATCATAACTAGCCTAAAACATTAAACCAAAACAAAGTTAAATCATAAAGAGAGAGCCCTCTCTGAAATTTAGGAAGGCTAGATCCTAAATTTCCAAAGTAGGTTTGTGGTTACCCCTAGTTTTCTTAACTAAAAACCAAAAGCCCACAATCTTGAGAAATTACTTGGGTGATAACATATTGTGCACAAAGTTTGAAACACATACTATTAAGTGTAGGAAACATTAATTAAAATGGCTTGAATTCAAGTTTAAAGATCATTCTTGCACAATTCTTGATAAACTGCCCAGTCAAAGAGTCATAGAAAGGATCCAAATGACCAAAAAAAGGACGTTTCCTCTAGTCATGAGAAACGTGAAGCAATCATTATCATATGACTGGTTTGTAACAATTTCTAATGAAACTTGGTTATGGAATCTTAGATATGTCCATTTATCTTTTAGTTGTCTTCATATTTTGAAAAATAAGTCTATGGTCTTAGGTCTACCTGTGATAGATGTCCATCATAATCCATAGAGGAAAATGTTACCAACTATAGATCCCAAAGTCCACTTGAGCTAGTACACACAGGCCTTTGTGGTCAAATGCAAACCCAATCAATAGGAGGAACATTTTAATTTCTAACTTTTATTGATGATTTCAACATAATGACATGGGTCTTATTCATCAAAAATAAATCTGATATATTTGAAAACTTCAAGAAATTGAAAGACATTGTAGAGAACAAAAGTGACAAGAAAATTAATGTATTAAGATTAGATGGAGGAGGTGAATATGATTCTAGAGAATTTTAGCATATTGCAAGGATCAATGTATCAAAATGCAATTTACAACAAGGTACACTCCACAAAAAAATGGAGTAGCATAAAGGAAAAATCACACCATCATGAATATAGCAAGAATCTTGTTGAAGACAAAGAATTTTCCAAATGAGTATTGGGTAGAAGCAATAACATTAAACAGTTCTCCAACCAAAAGTGTCAAAGACATTTTTCCCTTAAAAATTTGTAGTATGAAAACAAGTGTATCACACTTAAGAATATTTGGTTGTGTATCCTATGCACATGTTCTAGAATAAATAAGAAGGAAATTGGATGACATAAATGTAAAATGAATATTTGTTGGTTATAGTGAAGAATCCAAGGCTTATAAATTGTACAATCTTGTCACCGAGGACATAATTATTTCAAGAGATGTTAAATTCTTTGAAGATGAAACATGAAATGGCCAACATATTAGAATAAATATCAATCAAATTTCTCCAAATTCATTTGAACCAAGTTAAGAGATAGAAATGGCCCAGCCAAGACAAGAATTTCCATGGCTACAAATTCCAACTAAAGGGGAAAAGCAAGGAGAGAAGAATGCACACAGTCCTTCCTCAAGCTGTGAATCATATCCCACCATTCCATTGAAAACAATAATTTTTAGAGAAATTTATGAACAACTAGACAATGAACAAGTACAATTTTCCTTGTTTCCTTGCCAACCAACACATTTTGAAGGAGATGTCAAAAAGAAAGAATGGGTTGAAGCTATGAATGAAGAAATTGCAGCAATGGTGAATAATGACACATGGAAGCTTGTAGATATACCAGTAGGAAAAATAGAAATTGGATTCAAATGGATATATAAGACCAAGTTTAATGAAAAAGGGAAAATTGAAAAGTACGAAGCCAAATTGGTAGAAAAAATATTTACACAACAACTTGGAGTAGATTATGAAAAACCTTTCACCCCTGTAGTTCGATACTGTCAAAAAAATATTAGCAATAGCAGCAAAAAATCATTGGTTGGTTTACCAAATGGATGTCAACTCAATGTTTTTAAATGGGATCTTGAAGGAAGAAGGTTATGTATATCAACCTTCGGGATATGAATTCAGCGTTCAAGAGCTAAAATTTTGCATGTTAAAAGAGGCTTTAGATGGTTTAAAAAAAACCCCCATAGCATGGTATAACAAAATTGATTCTTATCTACTCAAGAAAGGATTCAAACGTAGCATTAATGAATCCACTCCATATGCAAAAACAGATTTGCAAGGAAATGTTATAGTTGTTTTCATTTATGTTGATGATATGGTTTACTAGGAAATTTGCAGCTTGAAGATTTTTAAATAACTATGGAGAAGGAATTTAATTGACCAATCTTGGTTACTTGAAATATTTTCTTGGAATATAAGTTGAACACTCTGAAAAGAGAATTTTCATTTGTTAGAGAAAGTATGGAAGATACACTTTTACAAGGTTCAAGATGAGTGAATGCAAAATAGCAAACACACCAATTGTTCAAGGAACCAAACTAAGCAAAGATGACAATATTCCAATAGTCAATTTCACTTTGTACAAATAACTAGTAGGTAGCCTAAGGTATCTCACTAAAACAAGGCCTGACATAATGTATTCAGACAACTTTATATCTAGGTTTATGGAATCACCAAAAGAAACCCATTGGAAAGCAAGAAAAAAAATGTTAAGGTATATTGCAAGAATAATACAATATGGAATTATGTACAGTAATTACAAAGAAAAACATCCTGTTGGCTACACAAATAGTGAATTTGCAAGAAGTATTGATGACAAAAAGAGTGTTAGGTCCCTATAATACTAGTGTATCCCCTTATTGTTATTGTTAGTATAACTCCCTTATTGTTATTGTTCTTCCCATGTAGTCCCCATATTGTTATTATTGTGCCCCATAGAAGCCCACTATTGTTTTTGTTGTGCCCTTACATTGTTATTGTTATGTCGGCTAGGGTTATATTGTGACCCATTGGACTCCTATATATAGAAAGGAGATTTTGTCATTTGTATCATCCAAGAATTGTTCATTTATGTAATGTAAATGAGGTTACCCCCTCAAAGTGGCTTATTTCTAAGGCGTTAATCTCACTTTTCTTCTATTTTTGGAGATGGTTTCATAACATTTGCAATCAGAGCTTTGGATTCTAGGGTTTTGTTGCTTCAAATAGGTCATCGTGGAATTTTCATAATAACTTTTTTTCTACGAAGGTTCAGAAGCTAGAAAAAAACCCATTTGCGAAGAAATATTAAGGAACTTCGTGTAAAAATTTCATATCTTGGTTCGCAATATTTTCGAAGATATGATTTGTGGAAGTTATGGTTTTTTAGGCTCTCGAATTTCATCTCAAAGAGGTGACCTTAAGAAAATCGTCATAAATTTCTCTCTGCGCATCGGATTGGCATTATGCAAAAATTGGTCGAAAGTAAACATATTGTAGTTTATTGTGTCTCAATTTCAAAGCTGAAAGAGGAAACATTGACATGTGGCATGCCGTACACGTTCGCTCTACTGAACCATTCCATAAGTAGGTCATTGTGGGAGATTAGGCATAAATTTTCCTTGAAGAATCCAAATCAGCTTTGACCTGTGGCATTGTAAAGAGGACTCAGAGGGATAATACAAGATAGAAATTCAGATCTTGAAGATCTGAAATAACAGAGATAAATCAGGTTCAATATATACCTCATAAAAAGCAAGAAATAGGTGTGCATTTTTTAAACAAGTTTGCATAAATTTTTTTTGAAAAAACAATTTGAAGTTATTCCAAGGGTATATTAAAGTATATATATATCAGTATTGAGTTATATAATGCCTCCAAAAAATAATTCCACACCCATTAATCCCTAAAAAATCTCTATTATGACACATGAAGAGGAAGAATTGCAGTATGATATATCAAAATTACGGTGCCCAGTGCAACAAATTTTGATCTTACAAAGAGCACCCAAAGATGAAATAGATGGTTTAAAAGCAGACATGGACGCTAAGTTGGATGGTTTTAAGGATCAAATGAAAGTTAATATGGATGATAAAGTAGCGGAAGATCATATCGAGCATCAACAACAAGTTCTACAGCTCTCAAATCATAACCTAACTTTGGTGCAGAATCGAATGAAACAATACGAAGATCAATATCACAGCGAAAGACGTTCTGAAGCAGTCACAGAAACAAGAACTCAACAAGTACAAAATCGATCAATTTCAGAGTATCTCAGCAAGTGGAAGAGCTTACCCATTGAAGATTCCACATGGGAGGATGAGAATTTTATACAAAAGCATCGAGAAATAATCAAGCATTGAGGACAACACTTGTTTGAAGGAGAGTGGCATGTTAGGTCCCTATAATACAAGTGTATCCCCTTATTGTTATTGTTAGTATAACCCCCTTATTGTTATTTTTTTTCCCATGTAGTCTCCATATTGTTATTATTCTGCCCCATATAAGCCCACTATAGTTATTTTTGTGCCCTTACAGTGTTATGTTGGCTAGGATTATATTGTGACCCATTGGACTCCTATATACAGAAAGGAGGTTTTGTCATTTGTATCATCCAAGAATTGTTCATTTATGTAATGTAAAGGAGGTTTCCCCGTTGAAGTGGTTGATTTCTAAGGTGTTTATCTCTCTTTTATTCTATTTTTGGAGTTGGTTTCATAACATTTCGAATAAGAGCTTTGGATTCTAGGGTTTTGCTGCTTCAAACAGGTCATCGTGGCATTTTCGCTATAAATTTTTTTCTAAGAAGGTTCAAAAGCTATAAAAAAACCCATTTGCGAATAAATCCTGAGGAACTTTGTGTAAAATTTCATATCTTGGTTTGCAATATTTTCGGAGATATGATCTATGGAAATTAGGGTTTTTTTAGGCTCCTGAATTTCATCTCAAAGAGGTGACCTTGGGAAAATTGTCATAACTCTCTCTATGAGCATCGGATTGGAATTCTATAAAAAGTAACCGAAAGTAAGCAGAATTTAGTTTACAGTATATCAATAATAGATCCGAAAGAGGAAACAATGACATGTGGCATGCCGTACAAGTTCACTCTACTAAACGAGTCCACTCTACTATAAGAATCCAAATCAGGTTTGACCTGTGGCATTGGAAAGAGGATTCAAAGGGCTAATACAAGATATATATTTAGATCTTGAAGATTCGAAATAATAGAGATAAATCAGGTTCAATATAGACCTTATAAAAAGAAAGAAAAATGTGTGTGTTTTTTAAACAATTTTGCATAAGATTTGTTTGAAAGCTCAATTTGAAGTTATTCCAAGGGAATATTGAAGCATATATATCAGTATTGAGTTATATAATGCCTCCAAAAAATAATTGCACACCAATTAATCTTTCAGAAATCTCTATTATGACGCATGAAGAGGAATAATTGCAGTATGATATATCAAAATTATGGTACCAAGTGCAATAAATTTCGATCTTACAAAGAGAAACCAAAGATGACATAGATGGTTTAAAATCAGACATGGAGGCTAATTTGGATGGTTTTAAGGATCAAATGAAAGCTAATATGGATGATAAAGTAGTGGAAGATCACATAGAGCATCAACAACAAGTTCTCCAACTCTCAAAGGACAACCTAAATTTGGTGCAGAATTGAATGAAACAATACGAAAATCAAGATCGCAGCAAAAGAAGTTCTGAAGCAGTCACTGACACAAGAACTCAACAACTATGAAATATATCAATTTCATAATATCTCAGCAAGTGGAAGAAATTACCCGTTAAAGATTCCACATGGGAGGATGAGAATTTTATACAGAAGCATCGAGAAATAATGAAGCATTGAGGACAACACTTGTTTGAAGGAGAGGGGCATGTTAGGTCCCTATAATACTAGTGTATCCCATTAATGTTATTGTTATTATTATCCCCTTATTGTTATTGTTTTTCACATGTAGTCCCCATATTGTTATTATTGTGCCCCATAGAAGCCCACTATTGTTATTGGTGTGCCCTTACATTGTTATTGTTATGTCGGCTAGGATTATATTGTGACCCATTGGACTCCTATATATAGAAAGGAGGTTTTTTCATTTGTATCATCCAAGAATTTTTCATTTATGTAATGTAAATGAGGTTGCCCCCTCGAAGTGGTTGATTTCCAAGGCGTTGATCTCTCTTTTCTTCTATTTTTGTAGCTGGTTTCATAACAAAGAGTACCACAGAACATGAATTTCACCTAAGTATATGAATAATTTCATGGGCATTCGAGAAGTAACCCATTGTCTCCATTTCATCGACATAAGCAGAGTATGTAGGAACAACGGGAGCAACATGCCAAGCAGTTTGGTTAAAAAAATCGATAGGTGATTTTGAGCCTCAAGAGAAAAAAGAACTAAATCATATTTTATGTGATAATAATTCACCTATTACACTTTCCAAAAATCACGTGTTTCAGTGCAAAAGTAAACACATCAACACCTATTTTCACTTCATTAGAGAGCTAGTCAACGATGGTGAAGTCAACCTTCAATTTTGAAATTCCAAAGACATCACTTAGGAATGTCGATACTAAACATTATAATAAAGATAAATTCAAAATTAAGGAAGAGAGTTGAATGTAATTGTTGACTACATCTTCCAACTTATAAGCAGTTTACATAGTCAATAGTTTTTGTACTATAATGCATTAAATACACAAATAATAGTTTGCAATTATGACTTATTCATATCAAACAAAGTATTATTAGATTGAATAACAATAATAGTTTTATATATTCTTCATATAACTAATTTAAATAATAAAAATAGTTTTATATATTCTCCATATAGTTAATATTAAGTTTTGGTATGGTGGAGAAGTGTGATATTTCTCCATTCATTTTTCAGTTTGGGTACTTTGTATTTTTGTTCATTCTTAGGGAATAACAAAGACATCACTTAAGAATTGTCTCTACTAAAAATTATAATTAAGATAAAGTTAAAATTAACTAATATAGTTGAATATAATTGTTGAATAATTTACTTAGTCATTAATTTTAGTAGTATAATGCATTAAATATACCAATAGTAGTTTACAATAATGATTTAAATCATATCAAACAAAGTATAATTTTAATAGTATAATGCAATAAATATACAAGTTGTAATTTACAATAATAAGTTAAATCATATCAAACATAGTTTTAGATATTTTCCATATAAGTAATTTTTGATAGGGTGGAGAAAAGTGATAGTTCTTCTTTCATCTTTCAATTTGGGTACTTTGTGTTTTTGTTCATTCTTGTGGGAATAATATGACTTATCGAGAAGCAAGTTTTGAATTTCAAAGATACCACTTATTGAATTTTAACGAAGGTAAAGTTAAAATTAATTGTCTTTGTCTCTCTTAAAAATTATAATGAAGGTAAAGTTAAAATTAATCACAAGAGTTGACTATAATTGTTGAGTACTTATAAATAATTTATTTAGTTAATATTTTTGGTATAATACATTAATATACAAATAATAATTTTCCATAATGAGCTAAATCATATCAAACAAATTATAATTTTAGTAATATAATGCATTAAATATACCAGTAGTAATTTGCAATAATACAAACATAGTTTTATATATTTTCCCTATAAACATTTATAGTTTTCGCTTGCGTTGTCTCTTTCCGCAAATATCTTCGTATTCCTCTGTCTCTCGATTGGCCCCATCAAAATCCACGACATTGCAACTACCGTGGGCGTACATCTCTTTTTTAAGATTTACAGACCGGTAACCTGAAATGTCTGTTGCCCTATTTTTCCACCGGCCCACCAGTATCCGAAGATGGGATCTTCCACTTAGTCAACCTAGTCATTAATTTGTTCCCAGCCCCCACGGCTCATAAAATATAATGTTGCACTGTATAACATTTTTTTGGTTGAATGCGACGTTCACAATTCACGTAACTCTCGTGACTTTAGTGAATTCAGATGTTCATTGAAAACCGTCTAAATTTGTGAGAGTAGGTTGATCTTGTACATAAATACAAAGTGGGCTCTTACAACCTACATTTAAGCGATTTCAGAGTAGTGAATAAATAATATTTAGAGGTAAAAAAAATTACAACTGCATCTGCAATCCCTCTCAGCTATAGAATTAATTTCAATACATAAATGCATGTTACGTTTTTACTCCATACATCTAATATATTCTATGGTAATGAATAAACAATTTTCAGAATCGTGCAACAGTGCATAAATGTGACAGCAAGAGGATCATCAAATTCTAGACCAATTTCAGCTGCCTTCCTTCAGAAAATCCCCCTGCGTAGAAGAATGTCAAGTAAAGTTTTAGGGGTTGTTGTTAAAAAACAATAATCAATTCCTCTCCACGTGAGGTATCTGGAGAGTGTCAAAGTATTCTACACAATGCATTTCATTCAGAAGAAGAACCTAGTACATATAGGCTTGCACACTAATAGAGTGGTTTGAATCACTCTGTAGATAGTAGGATCTCAGACCTAATATTAGAGTCTCAATTCTATTCTTATCATAACAAGCAACTAACTCTAGCTTTCTCCATTAATTCTAACACTCCACTTAATGGAGAAAGGGTACTGAAAGAATAGCACATGCCTGCTAGTCTAGTCTCGGCTAGGCTTACAATAGTTTTTATTTTATTATTTTTGCTTGAGAGTCCATGCTTGTTCATTCTTAGGCGAGGCTTCATCTTAACTTTTCTTGCCATGAGGTAGTGGTAGATCTCCACTTCCTTTCTACGTTTTCTTCCCCAAAGACGGAATACTTGAACTCTTATCCTCCTTGATCTTCATTGTACGTTGTCATTCTTTATATCTTGATTGCTGGTAATCAATAACACTTTAGAAGATCCAAGCTTGGTAGAAGAATTTTTCCTCTCACTACTTCAGGTGTCAAACATCTCTTCAACATTCATTGATGCAACTTCTATGTTGGCTTCATAAAGGCATGGTGTTTCAAGCCATGCTTCAAGAAACTTAATTCCTCTTCAAATTTTGTTGATTACTATAATTTTGGTGTTTCAAGCCAAAGCGAGACTTAGTTGTTTGTTGTGATAAGGATGGGATTGAGATTCTAAGATTAGGTCGGAGACCTTACTATCTAGGGAGTGGTTCAAACCACCATGTTAGTGTGCAAGTCTATATGAATGGAATGCATTGTGTGGAGTGCTTTGGCACTCTCCACCTCTCGAATACCTGACCTAATTGACCTAGAGAGCCATTTAATTAATGGATTATCTTTTTTTAACAGTTGTTGAGAAATAAGAAACAAGATTGAAGAAATAAGAAACAAGGTTGGTTCATTCTTTTGGAGAAATAAAATGCATTGTGTGGAGTGCTTTGGCACTTTCTAGTACCTTGACCTAAGAGCCATTTAATTAATAGATTTTTTTTTTTTTTTTTGGACTGTGGTTGAGAAATAAGGGGCAATGTTGGTTCATTCTACTTGTCACTGGACCAATCACTCATTGCTTAGTGACGAGATCTTTTCAATACCTGCCCGTCATTCAATGGCTTGACAAATGCAGTCCCCGTCTATAACTTGGCATTTTGCGTAACTAATAACTCTACTATAGGTACACTGGAAAAGGGAAAGAGTACGAAACTGAACCTTCATTCAATGGTTCATGTAGACTAAATTCGTGCTTGTGCGGAGAGTAGTGGGTATTTTCTCGACCAATCTTGAACGTTCAAGGTACGGGGCAGTGTTATCTTTTTTAAAAGTAGTCTAACGATCAAGGTAAGGGGTGTGTTATTTTTTTCAGAGTAGTCCACTGAGGTTATAAATTATTGTAAAGTTCAGTGGTAAATTTGGATTTTTAATTTTTAATGGCTTTGATTTATTTTTCTATTTCTACTATAAAAACAATTCAAACACTGATATAATCAGATTTTAAAAATAGTAAAAATAGTAAAAGTAACTTTCTTAATAAGTTTGCCACAACGCCATTTTTTTAACCAATGATAGCTGAGGGTTGTGGTACAAATCACATTGTTGTCTGATAAATATGTAACGTTTTTTAAACATGCAATATTTTCTGCTAATACGTAAAGTAACTCTTTGGTGGCATTTAGAGGTAAACTGAAAAATGAGTGCAGCATAAATTTTGGCTTTTGTTCTGTAAATTTGCAACTACCAGCAAACCGCAAAAAAATATGAACTGCAATCTCTCCAGGGACTACTTCCACCATTTTGTTATTTACACACATTAGAAACAGTTAACATTCTATCCTCTACCATGCTCTACCGGCTGAAAACTTTGTCCCCAAGCTTACGATTTCCGCTCTTGCAATCCGGCCACCACAATTTGAAAGTCTAATTCCACCTTAGAATGACGAAAACGAATTTCGTGGCCAAAGCTATCCCTACATATGTTAGTTTATGTTGAATAATTTAAAATGATAATAAAAATATGTTTTCAATTTCCTTCTTATATTATCTAAAATAAAATCTAAATTTTTAGTATGTTAAATTTAATGTATATTTAATATATTAGTTTTGGACAATGCTTGTTTGGTTAAGAGTTTGTTTTTTTGGACATAAACAACTTAACAATCCAAAATCTAGAGTGAAAGTCTGTCCCGTTACCTACCATAGGTGGTATGGTTTTTCTTGAATAATAGAGATGAGTCAATCTAAATTAAGAAATAACAACCAATGATGTTTATCCCCACTTTTGAACATCTAAGTTATGATAAGTTTTCCATATATATATAAGAGTATATTGCAATAGAAATTGCTCAATAGATAGTTATTGAGCCTGGGTAGATAAAAGCTTTTACATGAGCTTACCATTGAAACTAGTTGGTTGTATTGGAAAATGTTAATATATGAAAAAAACTAATACTAACACCCCCTTTAGGGAAACATAAGGCTTATAGAAAGAACAGAAAAAGAAGACAAAAACAGGTCTGCTAAGGTATCTGTTTACACACTCTCATAAGAAGAGCAAAGGAGAAAACTCTTCCCCAAAAACGAGAAAGCAATAAAAACAAAAAATTGAAGAAAGGAAGGAGGACTCAAGATGACCCCCCAACAACAACTTCCTTGAAGAAAATGAGGTGATGCCTAAGGTTTAGTGAAAATGTCAACAATTTGTGCTTCAGTAGGAAAATACTCTAAGCTGGGAACACCATCATAAATGAGTTGCCGAATTAAGTGCATGTTGATCTCAATGTATTTTGTCCTTTGATACTCCATTGAGTTGTGAGAAATTTGTATGGAACTCTGATTATGGCACCAAAGTGTGGTAGGATGATCCTAATGAGTGTTGAACTTTGTCAACAGCTATCAAAACCAAAGAAGTTCTTGACTAGCAAGAACTACAACATGATATCCAACTTATCCATAAGATAATGCAATTGTTAATTACTATTTGCAAGATTGGGAAATCTAGGAGAAAATCCAAGGCAAAAGACAAAACCAAATGTGGACTTTTAATCATCAATTGAACTATCCAATACAAATTAGTGATGCCCACAAGTTAAGAAGTATCAGAGGTGTATTGGATGACAAAATCGGCATTACCCTAAATATACCTCAAAATGTGTTTTGCAACCTTCTAGTGAAGATCTTAAGAGACAAAAGTTGAGAAGTATCAGAGGTGTATTATATGCAAAAAATGGCACTACCCTAAATGTACCTCAAAGTGTGCTTTGCAACCTTCTACTAAATGTTAGAATGTGTGTGAGTCAAATACAATAGAATCCCAAACAATATTTGATACAATGAAGGATTAATATGTGGTGTAGAGAAATTGGTATAAAGGGTAACACTTCACTAAAAATGGAGTAGGCATAGACTTACAATTAGACATTCCAAGGCAATAAAATAAATCAAGTGCATACTTCTACTAAAAATTGGGTTGTTTTCGCAAGCATGGGTGAATTGAGGGCAATTGAACCTCGAAGCTCCTCACACATAAAACTTCATTTCCACAACCATTTCCAATTGATTTTCCCCATGGGGACTTTGGAAATTGATTGTGTTGAATTTTCTAGATCCATCAATTATATTTTTTCTTTAAGATTGTAGAAATTATACAACAAGCATGTATATCATGGACTCAATCTGATCTAACAATGTACTAAATTTAAATATTGAATCGCTTCTACAAATCAATTATGAAATTAAAAACACAATCGCCAATCACATGAAGCAAAGAAGAATCAATCAAGCCACAACGCTGATAATTTCCCAGAGAAAGATTACTGCTCAAAACCCCACTATCTTCTATTGTATATTCATCATGGAATCATGAAACAATTACATACAATTCTTCTCACAAGAGCCCTCATGTACTCAGCGAATTATCTCACACTATCTCAGATAAAACTAACCAATACTTGGCCAATTTACTACCTCCAGACAGTTCTCCCTTGCCTGTGCAATCCCTGATGAGTGAAATACCTATTATTTAGGAATTTTTTCCTTCCTTGAATACGCACGTATCATGGGAACTCCAATGGGTGTTTGGTTGCATGGGTGCAACCCAATAATCCTACAACTGATAGTCAACTTTGCTTTCACATAGATGTCAACTAGGTCTCCACTGGATCTGACATGTGTGTAGCTAATAATAGTAAAACCTCAGTTGCATGTGAGATCACTAATTGTGAATTAATTAATATTTAATTTACTTGATCTCTCAGTAGTGTATCTAACAGTTACAACTATAACAACTTATTTTAACTCTCTTAACTGAGTTAAACTGATTACAACCTGCATTAACTAATGCACCACTGCACTTCGAACTATGTTACACCTAGAATTACTCTGCATGCCTCACCAACTACCTCCAACTCGAAATTCATGAGCCAACTGAGTTTATCACACTCAGTTAATTATTACAGGTTATTTTGAGATTATATTACATTTTATTGTGCATCTTAATTAAGGGATAACTAAAATAGACATGCACCAAATTTAGCCCACACCAGTGTAGGTGCCGCTAAGACCTGTGATCCCACACTAGTGTAGGTTCTGCTTGGACCTCCTGGTCCCACACTGCGTGGGTGCTAAAATTTTCTTGTTGAATTTCAACACTCCCTCTCAAAAAGAAATGGATTATCCTTCACCCCAATCCTGTCTCTATGGTGTTAGTCATAAGCAATTTTTGCTATTTGTATATGACTGCGTTGATCCTAGATTTCTAAAAACAAGATTCATGAATATTGTGAATTTTAGAAATCTCACTGCCTTCATTATCCTTAAACCAAAATTTTCACCATTCCACCAGCTTGCCATTCCATGGTCACCCAGCTACTCCTAATAGACTTCTTATGTGCTTTTACCTACCTTTGTTCTTGTAGATGATTAGGGTTTTTTAGGGCATTTTTATTGGTTTCATGACTTCCATGGTTAAATCATCAATAAGGCTTGTATCCTGATATTCTTACACCTTCCCCTATCCTTGATATACCTTCATAAGTACTTCCCATCACTCCTATCCCTCAAACTCGTCATTTTTCTACAAAACCTAGCCTATTGCTAAAATTTGACACTTTTCGAGACTAGGCCTATGTTTTTCCCTTTTGGACCCCTTCCCCTCACTCTCCCCTACTCTCTAACATCTATCCCTATCCCCCAAAATTTCCCCAAGAATTTAGACAACCCTTAACCCCTTCATTCGCTTCCCTCTATAAGGCAGTCCTAAATCCCCTGTTTTGCCTACACCAAACCCTAATTTCCCCTTCCAACTAAGCTAGGGTTTTCTATGGAAAATAGGTATAGTAGAAAAGGATCCATATGATAGGTCATATCAGCAATAATAAAGCCATACCAACTCATAAACATCATGCCTCCATCATTTTCCAAGAATTCATTCCAAAGGACAAATCATTTGCCACACCTAGGGCCAATTTTGCTTCAAACTATGTTTCTTATCAAACAAAGATGAATTTGACAAAAGTGAGAGATTTTTTTTTTCCATAATAGTTCCAAGAAGAACAACCTCATTCATTTTTTACACAGGTATCATGGTTTGGGAGCAATGTCAAAAATACAGGTGTCACGGGAAAATTCATGCACTTCTGGAGTGACCTTGGGAAAATCCGGTTTCCTCATAGCTGGAGTGTCCCAATGACTTGTTTGATGGGTCAAAAGATAAATATACTAGAAGATATTTCCAATGAGCTATCATGAGCTCAATTTGGAGTTGAGGAAGGCATCCAAAAGTTGTCTGCACTAGCACTCTGCATTTCTACACCATCATTCAACATGTTTTGACCAGTCTTGGTATAATCCACTTTTGATAGGTAAAATCAACTCCAATCATATAAAAAAAGGTATATTTGTAAATTTTATGGGATAATATTTCCAATAATCTATCATGAGCTCAATTTGGAGTTGAGTAAGCCATCCAAACATTGTCTGCACCAGCACTCTGCATTTTTGCACCATCATTCAGCACTTTTTTACCAGTCTTGGAAGCAACAAATTTTGACAGGTCAAATAAACTCTAATTAGAGAAAAAAAAGGTATATTTGGAAATTAGACAGGATAAGAATTCCAGCGAGCTATCATGGGCCCAATTTGGACACCAATAAGGCCTCCAAATTCCCTTTGTAAAAAGGTGTACGCCTTCAAAAACTGGCACTAAGCCTTTGGACAGGAAAAGCTTCTAAGCCCTCTAACAACTCAAATCACCTCAAAAGCTTCCAAAATATTGTTGAGGGTCCTCCAAAAATATTTGAAAATTGATGAGGTAAGTGATTTATCCCTAATGAAGAACACCTTGCAGCAAAGAAGACAGGAAGCACTTGGCTCTAAGAGGAAGTAGGGTTTTTGAGATGACAGATCAACAGTGTGCCAAACAGAAGCCCAATGCAGCAAGACTCATAAAGGAGGGTCAAGCTCTCATCTCAGCCATTTACATTCAGTAGTTAAAGGATAGAAGAACATGGTATAAGCTCTAAGGTAAATATAGAAATATTTGAGGATGCCACCACTATGTAAGTATCTAAGGTTATCAAAGAGAAGATCAACATTTTCAAGGATTAGAGGGGAAAGTCACTTCAGAGTTTCATAGCACCTGCTAAAGTAAAAGTGTTCAAGGACATAAACCACTCAAAGGTAATAGGTTTGTCACTCAAACATCTACAGAAGAAGAAAGTAAAGAGTATCATTAAGGTGTGGGTCAAGTTCTCTTTTCAAGCCACTTACTTTCAGTGATCATCAAAGGAATAAAAACATAGGGTTAAGCTCCAAGATGGAAGACTAAACTGATTATAATATTGCTACTGTGTGACTAAATATGTCAAAAAACCAAGAAAATCAGAAAAGGCTAACATCAGCACCTAGTCACCTGCAGAAAAAGGGCCAAATGAAATATCAGTAAAGGGTCAAAGGCTTGAAAAGAAAATAATAGGAAAGTGGATTTGACATTTAAATAAATTTTTTTGAACCTATAAAGGCCCTCTCCACCCTTCAGTAGCTCATTTGTTGTTACAAAGGTCATCAAAGAAACACTCAGAGTGAAATTTGTGAATTTTCGGAAAGTTCGGGCAAATCTGCCCTGTGCTACGCACCTGGAATCCTACACTACGATCTTGGAGGTGTCCACTGTGTAAATTTTAACTGTCTGCTGCGCGCCTATGATTGCACACTATGCGTTTGCTTCGTTTAGACTCGACATCCCATGCCAAAAAACAGCGTGTAGCCTTTCCGATGACGCGTTCAACAGTGAACGCGTTGTGCATTTAGCCGTTCACCGAAGACTCGGCAGCCCATGCCAACAAACGACATGCGACCTTGCCAACGACACGTTCAGTCGTGAACACACTGCACGTTTATCCAATGACCTAAGACCCAACAAGCCCGTGCCAACGGCCACATGCAACCTTGCCCGATCACCCGACTCCATGTGCAACCTTTCCCGATTGCCCGACTCCACGTGTAGGCCAATCGGATAGCTCAGGTAGGCATTGCGCGTTTGGCTAGGGAGGCCCTCCAAGCAAACTAAGCCTCCAAACTTCCTCAAAACTACCTCTAAGGTTTCTCCAAGTAAAAGCAGAGGTAATTACAGGTCATCAACTCCTCCCCAAGTATTTTTTTACCATTTGATTAAAATAATGAAACCCTAAGGTCAAAAATCCTGATTTTTAGAACCTTGAGGTCATTGTTTGTCATTTCTCTATCTTGCCTATGAAGTATATCAGTTGAAACAAGGGTAATTACACTGTTAGGGATTGTCATCAAAGTTTTTTGCCTCTCACTCAACCTAATATGTATATACCTATACACTCATTCTGCTCATTCAAAAGCAGATTTCTATTTTATCATACTGTCCTTCATATCAGTTTCACATCAAGTCTTAAGATGTCGAAGGCAGATTTTTTCAAATGTTGGTAAGGGAGATAGAAAGAAGAAATCAAGCAATGAAGGAAGCAATAATGATATTGAGAGGCAAATAAGGCAGAAAGCACAAATCATGAAGAAAGCAGTGGTGACAAAGGTAGTGTGGAAATCAGTAAGGAGGAAAACAATGATGAAAAGACTAATGATAGAACACCTAGCAATCAAGGTAAAGAAGAGACAAATGATGAAGAGGCAGAGGCAAAGGATGACGAAGAAGAGGAAAAAAGTGATGAAGAGGTAGAAAATGATGAAGAGGAGGATGATGATGAAGAGACAAATGATGAAGAGGTAGAGGAGGATGATGAAGAAGAGACAAAGGCAGATAATGAAGAAAAAGGCACTGAGAAAAATAGTGACAAAGAGGCAGATGACGAAGAGGCAGATGAGGAAGAAGAAAATGATAATGATGAAGATACAGAGACATAAAATTATCAAGAAGAAGGCAGTGAAAAAACCAGTGATAAAGAGGACAGTACAGAGGAAGACGAGGAAGAGTAAAATGATGATAAAGAAGACAGTTTAGAGGTCAGCGATGAAGGAGAGGACAATATAGAGGTAGAGGACAATGAAGATGAAAATGCACAAAACAGTGAAGAAGAAAAGAGTAATGAAGAAACTGATAAAGACACCTCTAACAATGACAACACAGAAAATAATAAAGGCCATGATAATGTTACAAACACAAAGGACAATGATGAAGAAGAAACCATGATAATTGATAGCCCTAATAATGATGATAGCAGTGATGCTATGAACCAAGAAAGTAGTGAAGAGGTTGATGACAGTGGTGAAGATCACAACAGTAATGTTAGCATGGAGGAAAATGAAAGTGAGTCTCAAGAGGGCAGTCAAGAACACAGTGCAGAAGACATCAATGCAGAGATCATTCAGGAAAAGAAATCCAGTCTTGAGATCAGCCATGGTGAGGGAATTCAAGTAGACAAATTTGAGATTTTCCCTCTCACATATCAAAGAGGAAAGGGGCATGTGTTTTCTGCCTCTAAAAGGAAAGGGACCATGCCATCCACGTTAGCTCAGAATATTGATAAAGGAAAACAAAAGGTAAAGGAAGAAGAATAAGATCATGAGGTTGAGAGGGAGTTTGAAATCATTCAGGTGGACAGTGATGAGGAGAATGAAGCAAGGATATCAAACTTTCTCATCCAGAACAAAAATTCCCTCATTGAATACCTCTAAGCAAATTTAGATAGGGCCAAGACTGTGAATGATGCCCTTGACATGGAGAACATGCAGCTAGGAGCAAAAATTGCTATTTATGAGGCTAGGGCGATCAAGGCCCAGAAAGAAGATCAAAGGGCTTAGGTAAAGCTAGAAGATTTCATGGGCACCTTTGAAGAAAGTGAGGATGAAGAAGGGTAGTCTAGGGGGTTACCTAGAACCATGGGGTTTAAGAAGGCATTGACAAGACAAAGAGAACAAGAATCACCCCTGGCAGAGCAAATCCCTCTAGATGAGTTGTTGGCCATGGAGATAGCACATGATCGGGAGCCTTGGTTGGAAAGAGCCAACATACACTTGGAGGCTAAATTGAAGAAAGCAAATCAAGATCTTGATCTCCAAAGGAAGATGACCAAGCATTATGCCCGGAGAAACCAAGTTGCAAGGGCTAAACTTAAGAAGGCCCAAACCAAGATCCAAGCACTAAAAGAGGAAAAAGGCCAAGCTAACCTCAAAATATTGGCACAGGCTTCTCTACAGGTCTCTCAAAACCCATGAGGCACACATCCAACAAATTTGGGAGAATTTTGACAAATTTTGGTTTTTTGCTGATTTGGAGGGCCAAGGGGGTAGCACCCATGGTTCTACGATTTTTCTCGGAGCATATTCAGGAGGAAAGGCTTACATTTTTGGAATCCTCAGCTCAATTATAGCATTCTCACAAAGTTTCAGGTCAATTGGAATAGTTTTGGTCCTCCAAAAGGGTCAAAAACACCCTAATTTTCACCTTTCTGCCTAGTTTTCAGGACATGTGATGCGCCTTTAATAGCCTTGGAATTTTATATTTTTGAACTGGTTATAGGGGTCCAATAAAAAAACCAAGGGTATTTATGGAAATTATACTCAACAGGCTTCCCAGCGAGCCATCACAGAGCTCATTTCGACATCGGGAAGGCCTTCAAAACCTTGCTACAAGTTGACCCAGTTTTCTTGCTCTTGTGCTACACCCTTGGCATGGAAATTCATCTTAAAACTCAGTGTTGTGCCCTTGTAAAGGAAAAGTCAACAATGTACACTTGGAAATTTTTTGGAGGCTTGGCAGAGCCCAAATGTCAATTTTTTTTCCAAAAGTGCTCGAAAAGATATGTTGTTTTATATATTTTGTGCCTTGGGCCTTGCAAGGTCTTAATGACAAAAGTGACATTTCTAATTAGCTAATGGGCTTCTAGAGACCCAATTATGTTTTCTCATCCTTGCTTGTTAAATAGAGCATTGAGGATTCATGTTTTATGGTTGTTGTTATGACTCTTATGAGTAATACATAGTCTTTGGAGCTTGAAGAGAAATTGGTGTTGTGGAGCTTGTGAATGGCTTGTTTTGATTATTGATGGAGAAGGCTTGCTTGCAGGATCCCTGAGCTTGGTTAATGGTGATATGCTTCTATTCAGTTATTTTTTTCTTGTGTATCATTGTGTTTCATCCTTCTATATTTTAGTAGGACAAAATATTTAGACTAATAAATGTTGTTTAGAGACACCTTAGCTCTATTTATCCTTCATTGCTTCTATGTTTTCCTCTGCTAGGTCAATTTAGAGAATTCTTAGTTGCTCTCTAGACCCACCCAAGCTTGTTTATCTTATGAATGGTTTAATACAGTAGATATCATAGATGATTTATGGTTAGCCCTACTTGTTTGATATCACTAAAACATTTTTCTTGAGGTCTCTCTTTGAAGTACCACTGATTAGGTCTGCCAAAGAGGCTATGTTTCGATCATGACCTTTGTCCATGCTTGAAGAGTTGTTTCAAAGATACTTATTGCTATGATTAAATATGTTTAGGAATTCCCTCTTCTTTGATTAAATTTATTTATTTATCTCAAATTTTTTCTAACCTTGAAGGTGAAATCACTAGAAGTTAAATGAGTTTCTCACCTTCTATATTTCATTGGATTGTTTGTCTAAAATGCTTATTTGCTTAAGTGGAATCAAAGAGTTATTGGTGTGCCCTGTCTATTGATTACTTCTTTATGCTAAATAGGTTCAATTCCCTTCTTGTTTTAAGTATTTGACAAAGGATTCTTGATTTCCCTTGCTCTACTTTGTTCACAAACTTGATGTTTATTTCATTTCACCAAACCTTGAGAATCTATCTGACCATGCTATATTTGCCCTATGATGCTCCCCGATCCATTGTTAAACCTTCCATGACTTTTTGTAGACTCCATAGCCAAATGAATTGAAAATCTCTCATTCCATATATTCTACTTGATCGTTTACCCAACCCAAACAAACAAACAAACCCTAAACATAAAAACTAACCTAAAATAAAACCCTAAAAGAAAACAAGTTCACATCCTTTGCACAAAATAGAGAGAGCCCTCTCTGAGTCCAGGAAGGCTAGGTCCTAGGAATCCAAAGATTGGTATGATGTTACCCTATGCATTTGGTCTGCCAATCTGCTAAATCATGAGACCCTAACATATGGTATTCGAATTTGCTTCCGGTGAGCGCCTTCGTCAAAATATCTACATCCTGATATTTTGTGGGAATGTACTGAAGCAACATTATTGTTCTCTGCACACAATCTCTGAGATGGTGGTACTGAATATCTATGTGCTTGGACCTGTCATGAAACATAGGATTAATTGAGAGTTTAATGAAACTCTAATTATCTTAATGTATCATTGTTGGATCCATTTGAGAACCAAACAAACCAATCAATATCTTTCTCATCCAAAGAGCCTCACATGTAGCTTGACTTGTTGCCATGTACTCTGCTTCCGCTAAACTGAGTGCCACAGATCGTTGCTTCCTATTGTACCAAGAAACTGTTGTCGATCCTATGCTAAATATCCCACCTGATGTGCTCTTTCTATCTGATGGACTTCCTTCCCAGTCTACATCCGTGAAGCCTTGAAGCTTCACTCCCTTTTTCCATCTGTACCAAATACCATACTTTGATGTTCCCCTTTGGTATCTCAAGACACGCTTCCCCGCCTTCCAAAAGAGCTTGGTAGGCTTAACCATAGCTTGACTCAGCTCATTAACTATGTAGCAAATGTATAGTCTTGTGTTCACTAGATACATTAGTGAACCAACTAATTGCCTGTAGACAGTAGCATCCACTACCTCTCAAGAAGTAGAATCATCTTTCCTCCAATTTCCTAGAAGAGGAGTGTCCATGAGTTTGTAGCTCTCCATGTGAAACTTACCCAGTATCTCTTTGGCGTACTTGCCTTGAGAAACAAAAAGTTCACCATCCCGCTGCCATATTTCCAAACCAAGGAAATACTGAAGGAGTCCCATGTCCTTAATTTCGAACTCCCTTGCAAGATCCTCCTTGCATGAGTGTATCAGCTACTCATCACCAGTCAAAATTAGATCGTCAACATAAAGAAAAATAATCAATAGCTTACCCTCAACCACAACCTAGTACAAGTTTGCATGAGCTTCACTTTTGGTGAAGCATAGTCTGGTGAAATAGATGCCTATCTGAGTGTACCAAGAACAAGTTTCTTTCTTCATCCCATACAATTATCTCTTGAGTCGACACACATGCGACTCATTGTCGAAGATCTCGAAACCTTATAGCTGCTCTATGTACACTTATTCCTCAAACACTCCATTGAGAAACGTAGTTTTCACATCCATCTGATGAATGTGCTGGCCCATCTGCTATAAGAGTGCAAGGATGTATCTAATGGAAGAGTACCTTGCAATAGGTGCAAAATTATCATCATAATCGATCCCCTCGATCTGTGAGAATCCATGGGCCACAAATATAGCCTTGTATTTCTCCATACTCCCATCAGCAACTTGCTTTACCTTATATATCCATCTAGATCCAACCACTAATGTGTCAACCGATCTTGGGACAATCTCCCATGAATTGTTCTTAACAATGGAGTCATAATCCTCCATCATTAAATCAACCCAAGTTGGTTGTTGCACTTCCTCCTGAAATGAAAATGGTTCAGTCACAATCCATTTTCTCATAAGAACCATGTATCCAGTAAAACTGTTTGGAGACTATCTCTATCTGCGTTGTGATGTAGGGGCTCCTACATTCTCTGCAGCATCAAGTCTCAATCTATCAGATTTCGTGGTGTGCCTTCTGTTATTTCTGATGGATGGCTATGCATGACTGTTTTCTGCCACTCCATGATCTTCCTCATGTGGTTTGTCCACATCTTGATGCTCATCCTTGGGAACCAAGAGTTCATCTTCTGCATGAAAGTCCATCTCCCTCTCAAGGTACAAATGCATGGCTTTCTCCTCATAAAATTTTATATCTCGTCGCACAACAACCATTCTGTTGTTTGGAAAATGCACCCGATAGTTGTGGGGTGTTTCAGTGTACCCCTCAAAAATCTCAATCTCAACTGTCAGTTCCAACTTCTTCCTGGCGTCTTTGGTCACATGTACATAAACATATGAGCCAAAAATCTTAAAGTGTGAAACATCATGTTTCTTACCAGTGAAACCCACCTCTAGTGTACTCATGCCAAGTATCCTATGAGGACAATGGTTCTACACAAATACCGCAGTGTTGCATGCTGACGCCCACAGATGCATCGGTAGGCCTTGATCATGCAACATCGCTCTAGCTACATCCACAATTTTTCTGCTCTTTCTTTCAGTGACCCCATTCTACTGTGGGTTATGAGGCGCTATCATTTCTCTTCGAATTCCTTCTTTTCTGCAGAAGTTCTTGAATTCATTAGATATGTATTCACCACCATTATCACTCCTCATAGCCTTCACTTGCTTCCCCGAATCTTTCTCCACCAGTGCTTTAAACTTAAGAAACTTTGAGAATGTTTGATCTTTCTTCTGCATGAAGTAGATCTAGAACTTATGAGAAAAGTCATCAAAAAATATCACATAGTACTTATGTTTTGTTGTCGAAGCAACATAGAATGGTCCACACATGTCTATGTGAACTCTCTCAAGGATCCCTGAAACTTAGTTCTCCTTCTCATGAAAGGTGGCCTTTACATATTTTCCCATAGTACATCTGTTGCATGTGTCGTACTGTGTAACTGTACCCTTGGGAAGACCAATAGAAATCTGCTACATGACTTTCAAGGCTCCGTGGTGAAGATGGCCCAATATCCTGTTCCATAATGATCCAAAAGGACCTTCACACATGAAAATAGCTTTGCGCCATGTTGATTTGAAGTTGGTGACAAGTATTTAAGTGGGAAAAATTATGTTTATGCATTTTATTAAAGCCATGAATTATTGATATAAATGATTTATAATTTGTGAGAGAAAATTTTTCTCACATAATATTAATTTAATGTAATTAGGGAAATTTGTTTTATGTGAGAAATCACCTCACACCAATTCTCTATTTTTTCTCAATTATAGGTTGAGAGAATCAAGGGCATGGTTGGAAAGTCTTTAGATGGTTTTGAGACTTTTCCCAATTATGAGCATGAGATAGTTGAAGGTCCTACTTTTATTGACTTTTTTTTTACTTCCTTGTAGTTAGGCCCTACAATTGTGGGTCTTGTAATTAATGCACTTTGTTGGAGAGTGGATGAGGGAAAACTATATATATATTCCTTATGTAAGCCATGAGAAAGGGGAGAAGAAAGGAGATAATACTTAGCCATTAAGAGCCATAGTGCTTGGTTGATACTCGGCCAGAGAGATTGAATGTAAGAAAGCTTACTTTGAAGCAGGAATATAGAGGATATGCATTCCAATTGATGCAGATCTAGAGATGTAGCCCCAGAGAGATGGAGGGGTGAACTCTGTTACCAATTGGTTGTCTCTCTCTTATGTACGTGTTTGTGCTGCTTGATATGTTAACTTCATTTATTTATGTTTACATGTTTATGCACTCTAATCAATGGACTAACATGCTCATTTAAGCCTGTATAATCCATAGTCAATCAAAATATCTTAATACTGTACAAGATGGTTAGAGTAGTACTCAACCCATGATCGAATCACATAATTCGCCCTCATTCCAACTCACCATTGTGTCCACCTTTCCCATCAATGTTGTGCAGCCATCTACATCTAGCTTGTAGATATTCTTAACTTGAATCCCTATCTTCTTGGTTTGTCCTATTGTTTTGTATCGCCGGAAAGCTTTTCCTTCACTAAAAACAACATCATAGCCTCTATCCTACAACATTGCAACTAAGACTAATTTTTTCTTCAAACCTGGTACATGCATTACATATTTTAATTGGAAGGGTTTACCTAAATTCCTCTAGAAGGTAATGGTACCAATCCTAGTAACATTGTACCACACCTCATCATCCATTTTCAATATGCATCTAGAGATCCTTCTCCTCCAAGCTACTGAAAATTTCCTTGTCTCCCATCATGTGAAAGGAAGCGCCACTATCCAAAGACCACACAGATCCTAATGAACTTGACACCATGCATTTGATCAATGAGAAGTCAAGCTCAAATTGCAAGGCCAAAGCATCACCAGCTGCAGATCCTCCAGCCTTCTTGTTCTTCTTCTTTTGTGGACAGTTACTAGCATAATTCCCATGCTCGTGACAGTGAAAACACTTCACCATAGACATCTCTCGCTCTTGCCATCTTTGGACTTGGATTTGGAATGGAATTCATTCCCCTTCCCTTTATTTTCCTTGGAAGCCAAAGCACAATCTTCTTAATTGATCAAATTTGGATCAAGAACCTAAGTGATAGCCCAAATTTCAATGTGTTCGAAAGTGTGTTGAACCTGAGCGACCGAATAGATCTCGTCTTCCTAATTCTGGCGTCCTAAATGGTTCAAAAAATCGACACTGTATGAAGAAGTTATCGCAATTTGAAAATTCCAGTAAAATGTAATTTTTGGCTTTGACCAGGTTTGACTGGGTTTTTGGAAATTCAAAAAAATATATTCTAGGGAATATTCCTAGAATATTCCTCAAAATATTCCCAGGAATATTCCTTCGAGCCAACTGGATGTCGACAAGTGTCAGCACATTATTTGTAGTTGGATTGTACATGGTTTTGATGAGCTAATTAGAGGCCACCTTGTGGCAGGCCCAGAGGCCACAATGTGGCATAGGAATGGTGTAATAAAATTTTTGGGGAGTCGAGAAAAGTCGACTCCAAGACCTCTCACCTGCACACGCATTGCCTTACGGCCTGGGTTACCAATGGTTCTTAACAATTATGGTCCATGGGTTTCATTTAAACTATATTGAAATCTGATTTGGGGGTTGGAGAGGGGCCAACCCCTCCCCCATATGATCCTAGCCATGAAGCTTGGGCTAATCACCAGCGCATAACTGTCCAACCTAGCCGCTAGTGTTCCAGAGATAGAGCGTTCACATTGCGGTAGCTCCGAAGTTTATGCCATGGGTTACTCTAACCACTACCTCCACCGTTTATGTTGATGTCACATGGAAACATTAAAAAATGGATAATCCATGCGGTCAACAAACTTACTAAGGGTTAAATCTTATCCAAACCCAATTTATACGTGGTGTCCGCCAACGGTTGCGGGTTTTAACCGTGTGGTTTGGGACATGTGTCCAACCACCAATTTGGAATTTAATATCATGGTTAGTGCTGTCGGAACTTGTGGAGCGCGCCACCAAAATTTTCAGAGTTTGGCCATTTTTAGCTGCAGATAAGTGCAATTCTCCATATTTAGTGGAGGATTTTTAGGGGTCACTGAACAAATTTGGTTTAGGCTCTATCTTGAGCTAGATTCATCCATTCTGAGAGTGTGAATAGTCAATTTTGACTATATCATACATTCCATACTCATTGGTGAGGGTTGTGGCACCATCAAAGGAATTTTGAGTAGGTTTTTGCTTCAGAGAAGTTCTAGGGTCCACGAGGGCCATGAGGGGCCAACAGCAGTTTGAGGCCTAGCCAGGGAAGCTAGATGCCTTATTTAGAAATCTAATAGTCAATTTTGGATGTTTCAAAAATTATGGAACTAATGGTGTGGCTTTCATAGCTTTTACAGGATTTTAAAGGCTACGATACTTTAGAGAAGTTCCAGGGGCCACTAGGGCCACCAAGTGCTAGCAAGAAAATGAGGCCTCTCCAGAGTAGCCATTGTCCATTCTCTGCAAAACAGTAGTCTATTATAACTATTTTGAACCTTATGAGTCTAATGGAGGAATTTGTAGAAGATTTTGAGGACTTCTAAAATTTGAGATGCTTTAGAGAAGTTTTCAGTGAACCTAAAGCCAAGGGGTGCCACCAGGTCTTGAAGGTGAAACCGGAGCATCCGGAGGCAAATTTATGCAAGTGAATAGTCTATTATGAATATTTTGGACATTTTAAATCCAATTAAATGATATTTAGAGCCATTTTAATACTTCTGAAGGTCGAGATGTCACAAGGAATTTTTGGGCAACCTGGGGCCATTAGTGGATGGAGGCCTAGATTGGGGAGCCAGAGCTCATTTGGAGAAAATGATGAGCCTATTTTGGACGTATGATGTATGTTGGAGATATTATAAAATTTTTCAGGGACATAAAATGGTTTCGGAGGGAGTTAGTGTCATAGAGATGCTCAGGGAAGCTCAAGAGCACCGACAAAAGGAGTCAAGTTTAAGGGAACTGCGGTTCATCTTCATAGGTTGGTAAGGTAAATCCTCTCTGCGGATAGAGATGATACCTCTAGCCCTAGAGTGGGTGTAGCAACAAAGGGACAAGCTAAAGTTTAGGTTCCTTAATTAACGAATGAACAGGACAGGGTAGATATACCTACCTGGAGTCCAACGCTGTCGTTGTTGTGGTGGTGATGGCCTCTTGATCTCTGCTTCGACGGGTCACAATTTTTCTGCTACATTGCTCGGATACTTTCACGAAGATCAAAAAACAAGAGCAACATACAAAACAATGATTTCATTCATAATAAACTAACCAATCAAGGAGGGTTAAGCATATTGCATCAAATAAAACACATAACGCAAGATGGGAACCAGAAAATAGTCCTGTATATGTATAAATAGAAGAAAGAGTTACAACCGAAGCCTTGACATCACAGCCTCCTTCAACGAGGTTCATTCGAAGCGCGTCTCTATGGATCGTCAAGGAATTTGGACAGGATGAGGACACAAGCCTAAGCTCTCTCAACAAGGGGTATCTTTCATTCTATCCCTCTAGCAATATGTGCAGGAATCTCTTCAGCGTTTCAGCTATCCTTTCAACTATGATATGTTCAGCTAGCTCATCAATGGAAGATGGCTTTGTTTATAGAGGGAAAGGAGGAGGTTGGGATCCCTGCAATAGTGGAAGGAAGGCCTTATCCCTTGGGAGTTTTCCGCAAAAGGTGGAAACAAGAGGCCAAAGGAGGGAGGTCGTGGTTATTCAGTCGAACCACTCCATATGACTTGCCCACGAAGTTGTTATGATGGAAAATTCGCCTCTATTTTTTAAAAAAATTCCATAAACAGGTTGGCGCGGGTAGCTAACTGGGACAGAGTGCCAATGGGCGCAGGTCCCAGTGTTAATCTTACTCATTGGCATGAGGGCATAATGGTATTACTAGCGCCAAGGCAAAAACATGTGTTTCTGGTGGTCTGTTCAGGAAATTTTCAACATAAGGAGTGTTTTCCTCATGGATAGGGATGCAATGATGGTCTTTGAAAGGCATGACACTTTTTTTGATCACAGAAATGATCCTCCAATGTGCGATATGGGAATTGCAGGGACAGTGAAAAAATGTTGTGTAATAGATGCCCCTAAAGCAAGAGGTCCGAGAGAGAGGGAGGGGTGAAAAGCTTTACGAGAATGCATTCAAACCAAACACCTATGTCGGAAGACCTACAATTACAAATATAACTAATATCTTTGATACATGAACATGTGGCATTGGTGCAACCATCCATAATAGAGTATATAAAAATTGAGATCCAAGGTATGGACGCAGCCATTCAGCAATAAGGATCAACAAATAGACTTAGGCATGGTCACAACCATCCAATCAAATGAGTCATTTAGGAAAGTCATGATAAACCATAATATCCTATAGCCTGGATCTTATCAGACAAAACCCAGGTCCTTGTGCTTCATCTAGACCCAAACAAGTACAAATTCAAGCATGCGAATATGTGAGCTGAAGTTGAAAATGCAAGAAAGTCACCTGATTACCAGCCAGTGATGAAAGATGTTAACAGGCATGAAAGAAACCACCAATAATGACAATGGCTCTCAAGGTACAACAGGTACAATCCACAGAATGTGAACAGTGATCTAGTGTTGAACACCTATAGAATCACTCTATCGAAGTCCAATGATGTGGACCTATCATCGAATGCGAAGAACTTGACATTGAGGCATGCAAGCTCCAAGGTACCGGAAGGGAGTCTCTAGATCAGCTTCCTGGATAATGAGCTGAAGTCGATAGGAAGTGATCCAGTCGAAGGAGGGCCATAATGTTTCCCATATCATCGACACGAGACAGAGGAACATGAAGATAATGAATCAGGACCAAAAGAGGATCAGAGGAAGGTTGAAAACTGCAGAGGAAAAATTCTCTTGAACATATCAGCGACACGACTTTAGATTTGGCAGTATTTGAAATCAAGGGATTTGAGGTCATGATGACGTGGAAAAGAGTAGATGAGAGGTCAAAACAGATTACCCAAACCCACAGAGGCAAAAATGACGAAACAAGATGTCCCCAACCTGACATGAATGTAGACGAGTGTCATGTTCAAGAGCAACATACTGCCGACACAACTAAAAACTGGTTCCATTTTCCCCCACCATTTTTGGCGAGTACCCCAATTATTTTGAAAAAAAACTTGAAGGGGATAGAATATGCTTGCAATGTAAGTTTTTCCTTCGGAAAAATCCATCCTAGTACATTTTATGAGTCCTAGGAAGGAGGAAGGAGGTGAACGTCATGGTGACGATGTCCGATGTCATCAGAGTTTAATGAGTATGACAAAGGAAAAAATTGGGCATCTTTTCATGTTTAGAGAGTTTGAAAAGAAGCGGAAAATAGAACTCCAACAAGTCCCTTTTCGTAAATAGTCTCTTAGATCCAAAAAGGTAGAAAACAATATCTGGGAGAACCTCTTAGTCGTGATAGGATAAGGTATTCCCTTTTCGTAAATAATCTATCTCAGCCCAAAAAAGGGGTAAACGTATACTGGGTAGATATTGTTTTGCAGCCATTTAACGAGTTCAAAACAAGAGTCTCGACAATATTTTAGTTTTAGAGAGTCAGAAAAGAGTTGAAAGATGACTCCAGTAGTGACTTTTTCGTGTTTTTACCGAGTCCATTAAAGTATAAAATACAACTTGTTACTTCATCGCTATCTCATTAAAAGACTTGTCGCTACACAAGAAACAAACGTAAGACACATTTCTCGAAATAACATAATGTAATAATAAAAAAACATGTCTTAAAACCTAATTAGGGTTCTGAAAAGTTATAAAATGCAAAAAATGGTAAAAAATAATTACTTTTCACTTTTACCTCTTGTGGAGCAATAGTTACCCATTTTAGACTGTGATTTTGCAGCGACGATTATGGGCTTTTCAACAGATCAATCTAAAATTCGTCAGTTCCAAGTAAGATCTGACATCCTTCTCTGCATTTTAATTTCTATTTCGTTACCTGTAACCCCAAATTTGGAATTATATGGGGGGATTTGTAAAACTTAGGGCTTAGTTGTTAGTGCGAGTATCGGTACAGACTCACGCCAATTGTCTAGTTTTCTAAACTGGGGCACGCCAACTGCACAAACCTTTTAAAGCTCACAATGCAAGTAGGCAAGCCCAATTTCCACAAATTACAAGATTTCAATCTGGCTAATGAAATTCATATGAACATGTTTTCAGGTGTAAAGTGGTTAAATGGTTATCAAATGGAAAGAATGGGAACACAGTGAGGAAGACGAGCTTTCCATGGACAATGAGAGGTGAATGGAAGCTCTCAAAGACTGTGGACTGAAAAAAATTCTTCATGAGACCGTGCCTCATAGCTCAACTGGAGCTGTTGCAATACTTGATCAGTATCTGGGATGAGGATCAGGAAAAATTCATTCTTCATGATCAGGAACTTGAGATTGATGTCTCAGACATTTACTTCATAATAGGACTGTCACAGAAGGGGGCAGCACCAATCTTGACCGGCACCTGACCCACAATGGAGAACATGACCATGGTGATCAACAGGGTATTTCAAGGGGCATGAAAAGTATCAGGGAGTGGGAAAGTGGATATCCAAACTATCCCGTACTTGGCACTAAAAGTACTGATACACACCATCACGCGAGCAGCAAGATCGCAAGCACCACATGAAGCAACAAAAACACAGCTTCTTCTTGCAGTAGACTGTCTAACACCGACCCTCTACAACTGGGTAGAGGCAATGATGATCAATATGAAACGTCAACTGACGAAATGCAAGAATATCAAACAAAATAAATTCAGATATGAATCCATCCTGGTATCATTTTTCCTGGAACAACTACCAATTTTCCAGCGACAGGAAGTGATAGTCCCAACACCACCAGCACAGAAGCCATGGATGGCCCATTGGGCAGCATTGATGCCAAGGTCAGGGGTGGCCAACAGATGTCTTGGAGACTGGAGTTCTGTGATTGGCTCCGCCGGCAGTTGATTGTCGTGGAGGACTGGCCCTACTCTGGCACAGATTTTACTGGTGATTCGGACCTCCCACTCCCGGAAGGAGAGGATTAGGATGAAGCACTTGGTAAGATTCACTTTTTATTTTTATGATTATTATAATTTTTTTTGGTATGTATGTTCTGACATTAAATCCATGTGTTATGCATATGTTGGACCAGAAAGACTTGCAGGCATGTCTCCAATAGCGAGGCAAGTCCCTCGCGATTTTTATATTACCCCTCATGGTGAGGGAGGTGAGGAGAAGGAAACCATGCACAACCTGGAGGGAATCTCTCGTGGATTCCCAAACTATGCGCGATTCGACGATGTTCCTCATGCCCATTAGAGACACACTGTAGGGGTGTCAAACTGAGTTCACCACTTGCTGAGGCGGCTTGTACAGGTAGTGACATGCTATCATGATCATCATGCCAATTAGACACCCAGGCTTTACTTCTGCATATTTTTGAGAGACATGATGTCTCAGGATGTAATAGAAACACACATATATTGTACTTTTGATGCACACTGATGCAATATATATATATATATATATATATATATATATATATTCTCCTATATGGATCTTTTTCATGTGATGATTATTTTACAGATTATGAAAATGTCTATCTAATACAATGTTAGCCACTGTATCAGTTAATGCATACATTTGCCTAGGAATATGTTGATATGTGGTATAATCAAAATGTATTTCCAGCAAACAAACACGTAAATACAACCCTTAAAATCTGAGGGTTTCTAACTGAATAATTTCCATTATGTTGAAGAACAACAAGTTGTGAGTCTATATTTACAACCAATGCACGAATGTCGAGGGTAATCGCCTCAGTTAATAGTTCAATGACAGCACTATACTCAACAATATTGTTTGTAGTTCATCCTAGACAAATACCTTGTAGATCTATCAACTCACCAGCAGGATCATAAATCACCCAGGCTGCCAAAGAAAAGTTCCAGGTACTGCGGGAAGCACCATCCACGAAACCGACATAAGGGGTAATAGACATCTGCGCAATAAGAAATGACCCAATAAGAAGGAAAATGCTTGCAAAGCAAACCAAGCCAAAAATGTACAAAAATGAAAAGAACACATATGTACACAAAAATGCACGAATGACTTATGCATAATATTTTTTGAGATACAACCCATTTCTGGGCTGATCCATAAGATGAACTTCATAATCAATAAGCTCATAGGCCCCATTATGCAGGACACATTTAACAATGTAGGGCCCATGTCACATGGGTTGAAATTTTCCTGCCCCCAGCTTATCATGAGCTTGGTTGTATAGTAGGATGAGATCTCCTTGTAAAAAGGAGCAAGGGGAAACCGACTGGTCAAAATGAGCTTTGACCCACATTTTCTGTGCCTCGATGACCAAAGCAGCCAAGCGGTGAGTTTCATCTAGCCTTTCTAATTAAATAAGATGCTCTTCTTCTGGAAAATTGTTCGGCAGCAATTCGACAGCCAACTTGAGCGAAGGTATTTCGCACTCAATCAGAATGATAACTTCCAGATTGTAAACAAGCTGGAATTAAGTGAATCCGGTTGCATCCTTAACTGAGTTTCGGTACGCCCAGAGAGCCAAAAATAACATGATATTCCAATTTGATTTGTGCATCCAAATCGTACGTTGAAGCATGGTGACAAGAACTTTATTCACAGCTTCAACCTGGCCATTGGCCTGAGGATAGTACAACGTTGAGCTGTCGTGACACAAGCCCAACCTAGAAGTTAACTCTGCCACCATATAATGCCGAAAATGGGAACCATGATCGGTAACGATGGCTTGAGGGACACCAAACCTAGAAATGATGTGACTGAATATGAACTAAGTTGTTGTCTTACCGTCGGTGGCAAGTGCAGGAACTGCTTCGGCCCATTTGGTGAAGTAGTCAACGACTACGATGATATAGGCATGCCCCCCAGCCGAGTGAGGGTTACACGTCATAAAATTGATTCCCCATTTTGCAGAGGGACCAACGGTAATGACAGGGTGGAGAAGTGAATGCGGTGCATGCATCCTGTGTTGATAGATCTGGAATTCCTGACATTTTCGAACAACAACAATACAGTCCTTGAAGATGGAAGGCTAGAAATACCCAGCACGAAGAATCTTTTGTGCAGTGGCATAACCAGACATGTGACAACCACAAGCGCCACTGTGACAATCATTCAGGGATTTCTCAGCCTCCTCGAGAGTCAAACACCGACAGAAAATGGAATCTACTCCGATGCGGTAGGGTGTATATCTGACTATACGATAAGGTTGCGATTGATGGCGGATGTGTCGGCGAGAATCCTTCATCAACTCAGATCTGAAAGTAGAAGTATGAATATATACGATGATATCATCGTACCAAGGATCGAGGGTGCTAATTAGAAAAAGTGAATCATCTGTAATGCATTCCTCAGAACCAGACGGAGCAGAGTCAAAGGGGAGGGAACAGATCATATCCGCAAAGACTATTGATTTCTTCGACTTGGAAGTAGTAAACTCCAAATCAAACTCTTCGAGGATGAAAATCCACTTTGAGTACTTTCCCCCCAACAATTGTCGATACAATATATAAGTCATAGGGTTGCAATCATAAATCACAGTCACAGTACGCAACAAATTGTAATGACGAAAACGTTGAATTGCTTGAACTGCATCTAACACTAACTTCTCAACATGAGCATAGCGCGTTTCAGTATCGAGAAGGTTACGAGAGTGGTATTAAATAACATGCTCATCACCATCATCATCATATTGCACCAAAAACATGCCAATCGTGTTGAAATTGATTGCTAAATAGAGGGAAAAATCATGATGATAGTTCGGAGGATGCAATAGAGGAGCGTTGACAAGCAACATCTTCAGAGCATCGAAAGACTTTTGGGCGATCTCATCCCAAAGGAACGGGACACCTTGCTTTAGTAATCGTGTGAATCCTTTAGCCACTTCAGCATAGTTAGGTATAAAATGACGTAAAAAATTAGCCTTCCCTTGCAGACTCTGCAGCTGATGTAACAAGGATGGAGAGGGGAGATTAATGATAGCCTCAACTTTGAGAGGATCAAGGCAAATCCCATCTTTGGTCACGATAAACCCCAAGAGTCTACCGGAATCGACGCAAAATATGCACTTATGTGGATTTAAGAGGATGTTATAATGTCGACAATGAAGAAATATCTGACAAAGATGGTCAGGGTGGTCCTTACGCTTAGCTGAATTAGCTGGAAGGTCATCTAGATAAGGTTGAACGATGTGCTTAATATGGCGAAAATAATATGAAATCACTCACTGAAACGTGGCCCCATCATTCTTCGAGCCGAAACGGATTTTCTTATACACGAAAGTACCCCAAGGACAGATGAAGGCAGTCTTATGTTGATCAATCGGGAGAATGTTAATTTGGTTATAGCCAGAAAATTCGTCCATGAAGGAAAAGATCTCATTCCCAACGCAGTCATCAATGATCTAATAGATAAAGGGAGTAGGATAGTTATCCTTAGGACAGGCCCGGTTTATGTCATGATAATCAACACAGACCTGAATGGTACCCTTCTTCCTATCTACAGGGACAATGTTGGACACCCAGTCTGTCAAGGGAATCAGATAGATGAAACCATCATTGAGAGGTTTTTCAACTTCACCCTTAATGGCAGCATCCTTTCTATGGTGCCTAGGACGAAGGCACTAACGAACAGGCTTCGAAATAGGATAGGTAGGAATCTCATGCACCACTATACTAGGATTGATGTCAGGAATTTCTTCGTAGGACCATGCAAAGATGTTGTGGAACTTGTAGAAATTTCTCATTTCCCACCTCGGTTTTCAGTTTCACCTTATTATTCCAAAATAGTTAAATGCCCTTTCCCATATCCATACATTTAACAAGTTGGAAAATAATTTTTGCTGAAAACACAAATTATGGAAAAAATTACAGAATGCTGAAAATACAGAAATAAAAATCAGCAGATGCAAACAGCCATTCAACACATTTAAACACAGTGATTTTTGGTCAATGTGACCCTGAAAAAAACCCCCTACAACTCTTGGGGAAAACCAGCTCGAAAGCTCCTTCTTATTTCTGGAAAATTCTTTTTACAGTGAGAGAAATATTCAGCAAAAAAATCAGCAAATAGACTTTACAACTTATCTCGTTTTCCCTACTTAACCACCACCTCGAAAAATGTGCAAACAGCAAAAACAGAACAGCAATAAATGCTGTACGGCCTCCTCGATTTTTGTGCCCAAATTTCAGCCTTAAATGCTGCTGTACGGACTGCCTAGAAAAGCGTGCAAGCTGCCATAAATTCTACTGTATGGTTTTCTCGGTTTCTATGCAGAAAAACAGCTATACGGCTGTATGTATTTCTACCTAGAAATGCGTTCCAAGGTACAGCCACTTGCTGTATGGCCTCCCTTGAAAAATGTGCCAGCAATCTTCAGTTCTGCTCCTCGATTTCTGTGCAAGCTTGCTGTATGGCCTGCTGTACGACCTTGCTGTACGACCTTCCTTTCTAGAAAATCGTGCCCAGAAAATCTGCCTTTCACTGTGCTAACTCAGCTGTACGGTCTTGCTGAAATGCTGCCTTGGAATGTGTGCCAAGCTGCTGCCTCCTTCTCCTCACTGCCCAGAAATCTCCCTTGCTATCTTGCTCTCCTTCTCTCAATCTGCTCATGAAAGAATGAATGACCTTTTCCTCCTTTTCCTCCTTTAACCTAACCCTAAGTGACTTTTGGGGAATCCCTAAATCCAATGGCTAAAATAGATTGAGATCTAGGGTTGAGATTAAATGCTCATTTAAATCTCACTTTCTATTTTTTAATTCACCCCACTTTAATAAAGACCCACTTAGTCATTTATTTCCAAAGTCACTTTTCCTTTCTAATTTTACATTGACTTTATTAAAGTCACTTTAAAATTAGATTTTAGTAACTTTATCACATAAAGTCACTTTTAAATTAGATTTGACTTTATAAAAATTATAAAGTCACTTTAGGAGAAAAATTAAATTCTTTTGGACACTTTTCCCTAGGCCAAAGATCAAAGCCTTAGGGAACCACCCGTCCTCCGGTAACCAAATTTCAACACTCCCTCTTACCGAGGAAGGTGTTCCTCACCACACCCATCTTGTCTCTGAAGTAGACATGCTTGCCTCGTGGTAAGGCTTTGGTAAGAATATCTGCAACCTGCTCATCAGTGGGAATATACTCAAGCTTCACAACTCCTTTCTGAACATAGTCTCTGATGAAATGATATTTGATCCCGATATGCTTTGACTTGTCATGAAATACTGGATTCTCCGTGAGTTTAATGCAACTCTGATTATCACAGTAAATCACTGAAGGTCTCAACGGCTGACCAAATAAGCCAAACAACATCTTGCGAAGCCAGATGGCCTCACAACTAGCTAGAATGGCTGCCATATACTCTGCTTCCGCTGAAATCAATGCTACTGACTGCTGCTTCCGGCTGAACCATGACACCACTGCCGAACCCAACCCAAAACAGCACCCTGAAGTGCTCTTCCTATCAGAAGCACAACCTGCCCAATCAGAATCAGTGTAACCTGCCAATCTCACTCCATCCCCCTGCCTGTAGTCCAGAGCATAATCCACTGTCCTCTGCAAGTACCGCAAAATGTGTTTTGCAGCCACCCAGTGAACCTTCCTAGGCTCACACATAAACCGACTCATCGTGTTGACTGCAAAACAAATATCTGGTCTAGTGTTGACCAAATACATCAAGGAACCAATCAGCTGTCTGTACAATGTGGGATCCACCAACTCGGAATCCGAAGCATGGAGCTTCTTCCAGTTGGTGATCATCGGTGTCGACATGGGTCTACAATCCTCCATGTGGAATCTGCCAAGGATGTCCACAATATACTTCCCCTGTCCCAGGAAGAAATGCCCCTCCTCCCGCCACACCTCCAAACCCAAAAAGTAATGCATCAAGCCGATGTCCTTCATCTCAAACTCCGCCGCAAGATCTCTCTTGCAGTGCTCTATGAGTCTCTCTGCACTTGTAATGACCAAGTCATCCACATACAACACCAGAATGAGAGGCTCCTCACCTATCACAATATAGTAAAGGTTCGGATCTGCCTCACTCTTTGTGAAACCCATCTTCTGCAAGTAAGTATCTATCCTGGAGTACCAAGCTCCGGGAGCTTGCTTCAGGCCATAAAGGGCCTTCTTCAGTCTGCACACATGGGACTCCTTCCCATGCACCTCAAAGCCCTGTGGCTGCTCAATGTACACCTCCTCCCGTATGAAGCCATTGAGAAATGCGGTCTTCACATCCATCTGGTGGATCTTCCAACCCATCTCTGCTGCTATCGATATAATGGAGCGGATCGAAGTATATCGAGCCACGGGAGCGAAGGTCTCCTCATAATCGACTCCCTCTACCTGGGAGAACCCTCTAGCCACAAACCTCGCTTTGAATTTCTCAATGCTGCCATCTGCAGCATGCTTTACCTTGTAAATCCATCTGGAAGTAACCATGGATTTGCCCTCAGGCCTCAGCACCACCTCCCAAACATCATTCTTCATGATAGAAGAATACTCCTCCTGCATGGCCTCTCTCCAGACCTGCTGGCTAGCTGCCTCCTCATAGCTAGAAGGCTCAGAGTCAAGGATGCCGGTAGCCATTGCCATATAGCTACAAAACCTCTCAGGTGGTCTGCTCTCTCTGACCGGCCTCTTAGGCTCAGCAACAGATGTGGCATCTCTCAAGGTGTCCTGAAGCCACTTGGGCTTCCTCTACCCTGAGCACACTTCTCCCGCTGGAGAATAAAACTCCTCCTCCTCAACATCAGGAGCCTGAACTCCTGACTGTCTGTCTGCTGTCCTCCTGCCTGCACGTGAACCTGTAGAAGCTGAGGTACCGTGTGAACTGTCCATCAGTGGACTCCCTAGTGAACTGCTCTGTGGACTGCTCTGCATGCTGCCCGTAGTACCACCCCTCTGACTCTGCGAGCCACTGCCCACTGACGAACCTGACATCGTCATAGATGTACCTCCGGATCCTCCTGATCCCTGCCCACTGGATCCCTGTGACTGACTCAACTGCTGCTGAGGGTCTGGCTGATCCAGATACTCTAACTCCCGTGACCTCCTAAAGGCCCTGTCCTCCTCGAACTTCACATCCCGCCCGACAACAACTTTCCTCTGTGCAGGAATGTAAATCCGAAAGGCCTTGGAGGTCTCACTGTAGCCCACAAAGATACCCTTCTCTGCGGTGGGCTCTAGTTTGGTCCTCTTCTCCTTGGGTATGTAGGAGTATGTAATGCACCCAAAGATACGAAGATGACCAATATCAAGCTTCTTCCCAGAAAAAGCCTCCTCCGGAGTCATGTGCCCCAAGGCACGATGCGGACTCCTGTTCTGCAAGTAAACAGCTGTGTTGCAGGCCTCTGCCCACAAAAACAATGGCAACCCCTGATCATGTAACATGGCTTTGGTAGCCCCTCCGATGGATCTGTTCTTCCTCTCCGCAACCCCGTTCTGCTGGGGGTTGTAAGGAACAGTGAACTCCCTCATAATGCCTGCCTCCGCACAATAGTCAACAAAATCTCCAAGGGTGTACTATGCCCCATTGTCCGACCTCAGGGACTTGATCTTCTAACCTATCTGTGTCTCCACAAGAGCTCTGAACTCCTGAAATCACTTGAGGACCTCACTCTTGGTCTTCAAGAAATAGATCCAGGTCCTCCTTGAGTGATCATCAATGAATAAGACATAGTACTCATATCCACTCAAGGAAACATGAGACATCCAACCGCTCACATCGGAATGAATCAAATCAAGTATCCCAGTCGCTCTGCTGTCACTGCTGGGAAAAGGGGATTTGGAAAACTTGCCCATCGCACATCCTCTGCAAGTATTAAAGTGATCAGTACTGAAATCTGGCACACCTGTAGTGATCTCCTGCAAAGTCCTCGAGGCTCCATGATACATGTGCCCCATCCTGTGGTGCCAAATCTCACACAGCTCAGAACTGCTAGCTCTGCTGTCAGTACTACTACTCAATGCCAAAAGGGGCTGAAATGCAAACTTGTACACCTTTGCATGGCGTACACCTATCACTCTAGCTGAATCGGCTGGAGTGCCCCTGGGATACATCAGCACCTTTCCTCCCCTAAACAGTACCTCATATCCTCTATCCTCCAAAGCTGAGATGGATATGAGGTTCTTCCTCATCCCTGGCACATAAAGAACATCTGACACCTTAAAGGGAGGTTTAGACTCCCTCTGAAATGTCAGTGTTCCCACACCGACTACTCTAACAACTCTGTCATCACCGAGTACTACCTCTATATCAGTGCCACTCTCTGAAAGCTTTGAGAAGTACTCACGGACTCCTGTCATGTGACGTGAAGCCCCACTGTCCACATACCAGATACCCGAAGATGCTCCGCTAATCGAGGGAAATGCATGCTCCCTCTGAACCTCTATGGCAGATAATCCCACACTAGAGGACTCACACGCAGTGAACCCAAACTCCCGGTCAAAACGATCTGCAAAGTCCTCAACCTCTGCTGAAGCTGCCATACTCTGGTTCTTCCCCTTCTTCTTCTTCTTCTCCGGACACACAACTGCATAGTGTCCCATCTTCTGACAATTCCAACACTTCACTTTGGAATAGTCCTTCTGTGTGTTATCCCGTTTACCTTTACCTTTGCCTTTTCCCCCACCATTGCTTGTGGAAGCCTGCTTCTTCCCTTTGCCTTTCTTGCGTCCTGCCAACAGTGCTACATCCTCATCCTGCTCAACTGGCTTGGCTGCCCCAAGCTGACCTTTCCTGATCTCTGTCTGAATGCAATCATCCCAAAACCTCTCCCATGTGGGAAGGGTCTCACGTGCACAAACCCCATCAGCAAAGTTCATCCATGAACTGGGGAGGCCATTCACTGCAATCCGCACCAACAAAGTGGGTGGAATGGCCTCTCCAATTGCTGCCAACTCATATCTCACATTAGTAATCGTTGTGAGATATCCAGCTGCACTATCATTCTTACCCATTTTAATGTTCTTCAGCTTCTCCTTCAGGACCATTTTCCGGTTTTCATTGGTACTCTGGTAGAGGTTGGTCAATGCTGTCCACATCTCATGAGCATTTCTCTTTCCTCTCACATGAGGAATGCAATGGTCTTTGATTCCGTCTAGAATCAGTCTCTTAACCTTTTTGTTCTTTTTATTATATGTTGCCAACTGAGTAGCATCAGTAGGCACATTTACAGGGTTCTGTGCGGTATGCACCATTATGTCCCAGACTTCCGCCTCCTCAAAGATACTCTGCATTCTCTCCTTCCAAACACTGTAATTGGTATGCCCATCCAACCTATCCTCCACCCTCAGTCCCAAAGACATCTTGCTGTCCTAAAACTGAAAAAATAGCACTGCTGTAGTAAAGGTAAAAATTTTGTTTGTGAAAAATCAGCTTGCTGGAATTTTCTGAGTGAAAAATCAGCAGGCTGTATTTTTCTCCTTGCTGTCCCAAACTGCACTTCAGCACTCAAGCTCCGATACCATGTAGAAATTTCTCATTCCCCACCCCGGTTTTCAATTTCACCTTATTATTCCAAAATAGTTAAATGTCGTTTCCCATATCCATACATTTAACAAGTTGGAAAATAAATTTTGCTGAAAACACAAATTCTGGAAAAAATTACAGAATGCTGAAAATACAGAAATAAAAATCAGCAGATGCAAATATCCATTCAACACATTTAAACACAGTGATTTTTGGTCAATGTGACCCTGAAAAAAACCCCCTACAACTCTTGGGGAAAACCAGTTCGAAAGCTCCTTCTTATTTCTGGAAAATGCTTTTTACAGCGAGAGAAATATTCAGCAAAAAAATCAACAAACAGACTTTACAACTTATCTCGTTTTCCGTGCTTAACCACCACCTTGAAAAATGTGAAAACAACAAAAACAGAACAAAAATAAATGCTGTACGACCTCCTCGATTTTCGTGCCCAAATTTCAGCCTTAAATGCTGCTGTACGGACTGCCTAGAAAAGCGTGCAAGCTGCCATTAATTCTGCTGTGCGGTTTTCTCAGTTTCTGTGCAGAAAAACAGCTGTACGGCTGTACGGATTTCTACCTAGAAATGCATGCCAAGGTACAGCCACTTGCTGTATGGCCTCCCTTGAAAAATGTGCCAGCAATCTTCAGTTCTGCTCCTCGATTTCTGTGCAAGCTTGTTGTACGGCCTGTTGTACGGCCTTGCTGTACGACCTTCCTTTCTAGAAAATCGTGCCCAGAAAATTTTCCTTTCACTGTGCTAACTCAACTATATGGTCTTGCTGAAATGTTGCCTTGGAATGTGTGCCAAGCTACTGCCTCCTTCTCCTCACTGCCCAGAAATCTCCCTTGCTCTCTTGCTCTCCTTCTCATGAAAGAATGAATGACCTTTTCCTCCTTTTCCTCCTTTAACCTAACCCTAAGTGACTTTTGGGGAATCCCTAAATCCAATGGCTGAAATAGATTGAGATCTAGCGCTGAGATTAAATGCTCATTTAAATCTCACTTTCTATTTTTTAATTCACCCCACTTTAATAAAGACCCACTTAGTCATTTATTTCCAAAGTCACTTTTCCTTTCTAATTTTACATCGACTTTATTAAAGTCACTTTAAAATTAGACTTTAGTAACTTTATCACTTAAAGTCACTTTTAAATTAGATTTGACTTTATAAAATTATAAAGTCACTTTAGGAGAAAAATTAAATTCTTTTGGACACTTTTCCCTAGGCCAAAGATCAAATCCTTAGGGAACCACCTGTCCTCCGGTACCCAAATTTCAACAGAACTCGCGGAAAAAGATAGTATAAACTTGGACTTCATTGGAAGAACAGGTGACCCCAATATGGATGTTCTCAACGATTCTTGGTTTCACAGAAATTTCGATAAGCAACGTTTGCATAATGTTACTCAAGTTACACTCCAAAAAAACTTCATGTGTTAGAATAGGCATTTGGAGCAGAGGAGAAGGAACCTAAGATGAAAACCTCTCAACACACATAGACATGGCCCGAAGACCAGGCATGAATGAGGAGCGATAATGACTATCATCCCATGGAAGATCCTCGAGAGACATAGCTTCCACGATGGCTTCATCAGAGGGAAATATCTCTTTCAAGGGATCGAGAAAATCCAAATCGCCGAGCCAAGGGGATTGATAAGAAGTGTCGAGACACATACTCAAAGGAGCATGATCAGAAGGCAGAGGCTCCGAAGCCGAAATGAGTTCACAATAGTCAACGACATCAAATCTCTTAAATAATCAATCTATTCAGGCGAAGGGATGATCCATGGATCGTTAGACCGAGAGATCATATTAATCTGAACAATATGAGGTGATGGAAGAGGAAAAATACCCATGAGGGTAGGATCTTTGAAGAGACCTGACCCTACGCTCTCGTAAGGAGTAGGAATCTTATCCACATACAGAACGTTGTTCTTGGAAGAAGAAGTGAAAAATTACAATTAATCAATAGTAACAATCTTTCCTTCGTGTGGGAATTTCAGAACACGAAAGAGAGTGGATGGAATGCATAGCATGGAGTGAGTCCAACTGCGACCGAGGAGAATATTTTAATTGAGCTTGGTGTCAACTACTTCAACCTCGACATTGATAGTCTTGCCTTCTAACTTAATCGATAGGCTAGCAAGAACACCAAGAGGTTTTGATTCTCTTCCATCAAATGCTTCAAGGGCATTTGGTGATGAATTCAAAGCTGGAGAACCAATGGATTTCGAGTAGGCAGATGACATGACACATGTAGAAGCACCCTATTCCACAACCGCCCGATGGATATTCAGATCATTAATACCAACTTGTATAGTGAGCACAATTTGGTGCGGGAGTCATGGGACGAAATTCTCCAAGTTGAAAGCAAGAAGGCTAGTATCAGTAGGATCAACCTCGCCGATCACAAATAACAAAGCCTTCTGTTGAGACAGACAACTCTGAAGTACTTCTAATGCAGACATTGTATATGGCGCTTGTGCTAGATCCTCAAAAATACTGTAATGTTTAGCAGCATGGGTGTTGGGATTGTAAGAAGACTTGCGGAGTACACCTTTAGAAGGTGGATGTACAATGGGCTCAATACTGGGTCTTTCAATCTGAAGAGGGCTAGAAGCAGGTGGAGGAGGAGAACCATCAGCGATCTCTTTCCCTACTACCTGACGCAATCTGGTATAATATTTCGACCAAGTTGCAATAGAAATGGATGCAAAACCATTCATCATGAAAACCTGAGAGCCAAATGGGGTAGAGGGTTGAGGTTTCTCTACCATATGGGTCTGCTGTGATGGAAAATTTTCTTTGAGAATGGTCATAGTTCCCTAGGTGCTTTTGAGCAATCTACTTAATTCAACCCGTCGAGGGCAGTCCTTGGTGTAGTGCTATTTGTCACAAATCAAACAAGGGTACTTCGGCTTATGCTGTGAACCATCGTCAACATAAGATTTAGACGAAACTAGTTTTGGGGTATCGGCTTTGGCTTTACCTTTACCCTTCTTTTTCCTTTTAGAATTCTTATCTGCTAGATTGGCCTGAATGGCATTGACTTCCGTGGTTTTACCAAGATTCGGGGTAGACTAAGAAGCACTATCATTGGAAGGATTAGACTTTTGCTTCCCAGGATTCGAAGGAGAAGACTTTCGAGAAGTCTGAGACACGGAACCAAATATGATATCATCGACAGATGGCGTCGCTGGTGCTTTGGAATTTCCAAGCCAAAGAGCATTAGGCAAGATATCATACAACGTGCCAAATTGAGAGTACACGAGATCAAGGTACTGGGCACGAGAAATGGCTTGTTCTTCGGTTACACATGCCCCCATAGCTATGTCTTTAGTGATATGAATGACAAATGAGGTAGTAAACCAATCAGTTAGAAGTTGATCAAGAATATCAAACTTGATCAAGAGATGACGACACCTCCATTCATGAATATGATCCAAGATATGAGTAGCTCGGTCTTGTTTCAAGGATGTGAGGAGGTGCGTCCCGGTATCATAGCAGACCGATAACTGAAAATGGGTAAGAAACTCCATGGCTAAAGAGTTGAAATCTTGAAAAATCCCACGAGATAATTCGATGTACCACTTTGCAGCGGCACTAGTAAGAGTCTGTTGGAAAAGACGGAGTCGGATGGAATCGTTGATCCAAGAGTTGGAGGAACACCAAACGTGGTAGGTCATAACATGTGCTTGGGGGTCTTCTCCGGACTTGCCCTCAAACTTAAGAAAATCACCAGGAATATTAGTTGGAACTGGAGGCCAATACGGGTTATGAAGAATCGGATCATTCATAAGCTTTGACACATTTGGCAATTCCAACGTAGCGAGAAATGGTAATTGAGGATTAAAAGGCATATGAGGCCTTTAATAAGGACCCGTGTTAACATTCCACCCTGTCTGGGAGAAATTCGGCCCCCATATGTTTTGTCCTAGAGGATTTTGACTGTAGGGATTATAAGCCTGATAGTTCTACCCATACTGGGGTTGAGGACCAGGATATTGATTCTGAGCATACCATTGAGGTCCTTATTGAGAAACCTATGGATTCTGTTGTGGAATGTAAGTGTTGCCTTGAGGTGGATTATACACCATCTGGGATTGATTTTCAGGGTAATCAATGAAACCTTGGGGCGAACTATATATTTCCTAATATTGACCTTAAGGATGGTAAGTAGCGCCTTGAGGTTGAGTAGGTGGACCCTGCTGAGCAGGTTGAACGGACTGCTGAGCTGGTTGAACATGTTGAACCGGCTGTTGGGTGGGTTGAAAAAGTTGAACCGGGTGCTGAGCAGGTTGAATCGATTGTTGAGGCTAGGTAGGTTATCCTTGCTAAGCAGGTTTGCCTAGATACTGAGGGCCACCAGGTTGCCCTTGTGGAAGAGGATGGCTTGATGGTTGCGATCGACCAAGTTGTGCCTGATGACCAAGTTGACCTGAAGCAGGACTATAGGGTTGTCCTTGTTGCATAAGTTTTGGCCTTGCTAGACGTAAGGCTGCTGCTATTGCACAAAAGGTTGTCCATGTGGTGGATAAATTTCCCCCCCATGAACGTAAGATGCTCCTGGTTGGTATTGATATTGAGGTTGACCGGAAGGATTGTAGGGTTGTTGGACTAAAGGTTGACCCTGTAAGGGTTGTCCTTGTGGAACATAAGGTTGTCCCTACTGGATCAAAGGTTGTCCTTGTGAGGGTTGTCCTTGTATCACCGAACCTCGATGAGGGACGGTCCAATAAGGATCAACCGGAGGCAGATAAACAACCTAATTTGGATCAATAGGAGGCAAATAAATGGGGTTACTGTATACATCATTGTGATGTGGAGGATTGACAGGAGCTTGGGGCTGCTGAGAACCCTGAGAGTTCTGCTGCTAAACAACCAACAGATACTCTTCAAAAGTAAGGCCACCAGGAATCATAGGCGTAGAAGAAGTCGCAGCCACACTAGAAGTAGGCGTGGTCTTTGCGGTGCGAGGTTGTGATGTGCCCAGGCCGAGATTGAAAGACCACGTGGGGTTAAGAAATATAGACCTGCGAGTGTGAAAGGATCCTGAAGGCTGATGCGTAACAACCGATGCAGACAAAGCCACACAAATAGTAGGTTGGACTAGGATAGATGTAACAATGACCGACAGAATAGGTGTCAATAGTGATAGTCCTAACAAAGCAAGGACTGAACTCCTTGGAGGAGTCGAAGTACTGGAGGATGCTATGGATGCAACACCAGAAATAATCTGACTCAAATTTTGATAACCGAGTGGAAGTGACACCAATGGAGGGGAATACTGATTAAAGACATGTGGGATATCTTCAGGGAAAAGTTGATATTCTCCTGTGGACACAAGCATTTTACCACTGCTAATAGGACTCAAAGAATCCATGTTTGTCGAAGCTGTAAGATCTTCGAAAAGATGATGAGGACTACGAGGTATAGCAGTAGCTATAAAATGTGATCCTGAAGTAAGAGGAGGGAATTATTCCTCACTCCCAAAACTACACCAAGTACCCTGAGGAGGCTAATGGAACTCAACTAAATCTTTAGGAGGAGATCGAGTAGCGAGAGGTTGAACACTCGGGAGAATATGCTACCCAAGCTCAGCAGACCTAGTGGACTGAGGGGTTTCAAAATAAACGTGAGGAAAAGAAATACCACTAGGGGAAGTGAAGAAGACGATGAAACTGCTGGTTCCGCCATTGTGACAATATTTCAACATAGGAAGGAAAAATGAGAAAAACCAATTCAAGGGTTCAAGACCAAACTCTAAGGAATGACAAAAACAAGCCAAGAAAAGAAATTTTAATGAGCATGTGATCGTGGGTAATTAATTTTACGACATTGGAACAAAACCTTGTTGTTTCATGTTTTAAGAGTCAAGAAATAGTCAAAAGATGACTCTAATCACTTTCAATTTTAAACGAGCATGAAAGAAAAAGTGCTCGATGATCTCTTCTCTTTTTAAGGAGTCACGAAATGATCGAAATTACTACTCAAGTGATCTAAGCAAGAGGGTGTACCAAGTTTCCATGAACTACCATATACACCTTGGTGATCAAATGAGAGAGAAATGACCAAGGACTTAACGTACGTGTAGGAAGTCTCCCCGAATGATGTATTCGGTGTATCACGGTTATAGGGTAGCAGAATCGGCTTCCTATGAATAAAAGGATATTGAACCTATGAGGGTCTCCCTTTATATACGCGATGGTACAGGGAGCACAAGTCCGTACCAAATTGTCTAAAGCCAAGCGGCGAATGAAAACTAATAGGTTTAATGACACCAGAACACGTCACTAGCCTAAACCACTAAAATTTTTTGTGTTAGGTTCCAATGCTTCCTTAGGTTAATTGAATAAATTTTACGGTTGATATTGAATTAATTTTTTAGTTTCAAGGCCCTACCGAAATTGATCTCAAATTTCCTAAATGCAAACTACATGCAATAGAACACCATTTTCCATTCGATGAATGCTAACTACGAAAAGCATAGATATATTTTAGAAAGCAGCAAACAATGAAAACATATGAAGAAGTCCCCTAATGCATCTAATATAATCGAAATAAGAAACAACAAACTCTTTCCTAGATGCAAGCGCTAGCTATGCAAAATTCTTTTTCATTTCCAATGCAAACGAAATGTTGCAATTTTATGTTTTTTGAATGAATGAAGCACACAGTGTACTAATTACATAAAAAATAAAATCAGACACTAGTTAAGAGCACTATGAATTCAGAGATCTCAAAACGAATGATTCAAAGCAATACAAACACAAATGCACTCAAACTAATGATGCACTCTTTCAATCAAAAAGGTGGCTTTCAAAATGACGAAAACAAGCAATGTAATCTATGCTTGAAACGAAAAGACGGAGAGTCAAACAAACCAAAAATTCAAAGGATCAAGGAAGACTCAAGAAACTCATCAAGGAATCGGACTAACAAGAAACAAAAATACTCGAACTTCAATCAGAAGGCTCAGTGAGCGAAGTACACCTAGAACCCTAGGGCTATGAACTACACTGATAAGAAAATAGACGAATAGCTGAGAAGAGCAAGTCTAAAGTAGTCAAAACAACTCCAAAAAGGCCAATTGCAAATGAAGGAACAAGCCGAAGTCAAACACAACTGACCAAAAACTCATCAAAAGGGTCAAACCAAATCCTACAGGATTTGGCGCGACTGTGAGGTGGTAATCCACGCCAAACAGGGGTTGGTGCTACTGCAACAAAAGCAACCTGCACCAATTGGCACAAATATTAAAACAAAAAGTGCACCAAGCCAAATAACTATGGGTGGAGGGAAGAACCACTGAGAAAAGGTCAATCTTGACACTCTGGAGCTGAATAGGATGATTCCAGACACTCAAACAATCCAAGAAATATAGATAAGCAAGCAAATGACTGAAGTCGACTTGATGAGACAAACTCCTAAAAGGAAACGAAAAAAAAACTCACACTGATCCCCAGTGGAGTCGCCAATTTGTTGGTAAGTAAATCCTCTTTGTGGACAGAGATGATCCCTCTAGCCCTAGAGTAGGTGTAGCAACAAAGGGACAAGCTAAATTGTAGGTTCCTTAATTAATGAATGAATAGGACAGGGTAGATAGACCTACTTGGAGTCCAACGTTTTCGTCGTTGTGGTGGTGATGGCCTCTTGATCTCTGCTTCGACGTGTCACAATCCTTTTGCTACAGTGCTCGGATACCTGCACAAATATCAGAAAACAAGAGTAGCATACAAAACAATGATTTCATTCATAATAAACTAACCAGTCAAGGACGGTTAAGAATATTGCATCAAATAAAAAACATAACACAAGATGGGAACCAGAAAATAGTCTTGTATATGTATAAATAGAAGAAAGAGTTACAACTGGAGCCTTGACGTTGCAGCCTCCTTTAGCTGGGTTCAGTTGAAGTGCATCTCAATGGATTTTCTGGGAATTCGAATGGGATGAGGACACAAGCCTAAGCTCTATGGGGTCTCTTTCATTCTATTCTTCTAGCAAGATGTGTAGGAATCTCTTCAGCGTTTCAACTATCCTTTCAGCTATGATATGTTCAGCTAGCTCATCAATGGAAGATGGCTTTATTTATAGAGGGAGAGGAGGAGGTTGGGATCCCTACAATAGTGGAAGGGAGTCCTTATCCCTTGGGAGGTTTCCCCAAAAGGTGGAAATAAGAGGCCAAAGGAGGGAGGCCATGGTTATTCAGTCGAACCACTCCAAATGACTCACCCACGAAGACGTTATGATGGAAACTTCGCCTCTATTTTTAAAAAACATTCTATAAATAGGTTGGCATGGGTAGCTAACTGGGACAAAGCGCCAATGGGTGCAGGGCCCAGTGTTAATATTCCTCACTGGTGTGAGGGCATAACGGTATTACTAGTGCTAAGGCAAAAACATGTGTTTCTGATGGTCTGTTTAAGAAACTGTCAATAGAAGGAGTGTTTTCCTCATGGCAAGGGATGAAATGATGGTCTTTGCAAGGCATGACACTTTGTTTTGGTCACATAAATGATCCTCCAATGTGCAAGATGGGGATTGCAGGGATAGTGACAAAATGTTGTGTAATAGAGAGATTTCAACCATTACCTAGATATAAATGGTATTCTAAACCCAATGGTTCAGTTTAGATAACCATTGGAGTTGAGTTTGTAACTTCTAAAAGAAATTTTCCATCCTAATCCCAAAGAGCCAAGTCAGTTGACAAAGGCTCAAGGAGATGTATCCCACGATATTCGGGTGAAATCCTTTATTAAATTTTCTATTATGTGTTGATGATTTTTTGTTGCATTATATGGTTGTTTCACATGTTTAATATCAGAAAAAAAAATGGTCTTAAAGCACTTAAACAATTAAGAAAACATACACCTGTTTCAAGTATTAATTTCTACACAAGTCAAGAATAAGATAGATCTTAATTTGTTTAACTGAGTGAGAGGTTCTTGAAAAGCATAACAAGTTATCCAACCCATTTTTAGATCAGGTTGGTATCAGAGCATGTGTTTCTTGCTTGAAATAGCACAAGGTTTCCTGTTCTACTTGAAAGGTGTTTAACAGTGCAAAGAATTTGATTATTTTCAAATTGACTGTTGCTTACAAGTTTGAGTTTGCTAGAGGTGAAGGGAAAGCTACTAATAGCTAAGCTCAGAAGAGGACAATAAGGAATAAGGATTGAAGGCATATTCCTTACCCAAAGGACCTCAAGGAAACCGTTAAAGCATAAGAGGGTTTGTTTGCAAACGACTGCTTGAAGAAGAGCTTGACTCTACAACCATTTTGTTCAAAATTTTTGTCAATTTTTTTTTAAAGATTTGTGAATTTTTGTTGAAGTTTTTTATTTCATTGACATAAATATGATAACTTCTTTAAGTGAGGTTTCAAAATCCTCCTCCACAATATTCTTCGATAAAGAAATGAAGCGAGACTTCTACATCCTGAAGGATATGGTGCAAATTTTGTATGAATATAGAAGAGAAAGCATTAGAATTCATGAGAAATTGGTTGCTATGGAGCAAGAGAAAGAAGGAATTCTTCAAATAATGCATGAGATGGAGATGCAGCTCCATCAATCCCAAGAGGCCTTAACCAAGAACATGTGTGAAGCAGAGGTAATTCACTCAAATTTTTCTTCAATTTCCTCTTCAGAAAGATGTGTAGGTTCATTTGAAAAGAACACTAGAGGTATAGGGTTCAAGTTGATGTTGAAAATGGGCTATGAAGGCAAGGGTTTAGGCAAACATGCACAAGGAATGATTGATCCTATTTTGGTTGAGGAAAGACCTAAGAAGTTTGGTCTTGGTTATGTTCAATCTAATGACGAAAACTCTACAACCATGAAGGCATTTGAGACAGCTTCAAGAAGAACTTTTGCTCCAAGTTCTAAACCATAAACATGTCAAGTTTGTTTTCAAGTTGATTTCCATTGTTTGAAGCCTATGTTTCAGCAAGGTGTTTGTACACATGCAGCTTATGGCGATGCTAGAACCTCCACGAGTCCATCTCCTCATGAAGTTTAAAAAGATGGACATGCAAAGCAACATGCGAGGTATAATTCTTCCCATAGCCAAGTTGATTATGTTTCTGATAAGCATGCAAAATATGCATGCCCTAAAGGAAGAAAGAGTTGAATTTGTTTTTGTGGTTTGTGTAACCATGATATTTCAAAATGTTGGAAGAGGATGAAGGCATATAGGAAACAGTTGAGGTGAAGGCAACTTTCTCAAAAGGTGCAAAAGACTTGCACACATTGCCAGAGAAAGGGACATGTAATTGCCCATTGTTGGACATTGCATCCAACTAGTCATCCCAAGCACATGAAGCAAGAGGATAGAAAGATGAGTGAAATTGGAACCAAAGATTCCATAATTGATGTGAGAACAGATGTTTCACATGAAGAATATTTTCAGCAGCAAAAATCGCCATGGAAGTGGCTTGGTAAGAAGTGGTTTGACTTCTTAACCCAGTAAGACATATATTCATTTGTACATATGAAAATTTCAGTCATGTATGCATCTGTTGAAAACTTATGTTTTTTTGAGCCACCTTGGATCGATGATCAAGGACATGATGTTCAACTACCTTCTGTAAATTTCTCGCCAGAAATTTCTAAGTGAGTTCAAGGAAGACAATTCTTGATAGGAGGACAAGAGCATTCAAGAAGGGAAGTGTTGGCTACCTTCAAATTGGGTTCAAAGGCACTAAGCCATGTAAGGAAAAAGTGTATGGAGGCTGAAAAGAGAGGGTGTTGTACTCTCATCTACTGAACAGATCAGGTAATCAGCCTTTTGGGGTCCAAAACATTCCCAATGGGGAGGTGTGATCATATTTGGATCAAGGACCTAAGTGATAACTCAAATTTCAAAGTGTTCAAAAGTGTGTCAAACCTAAGAAACTAGATATATCTCATATTCCTTATTCCGGTGCCACAAATGGTTCGAAAAATCGACACCGTATGAAGAAGTTATTGCAATTTGAAAATTCCAGTAAACTGCAATTTTTGGCTTTGACCAGGTTTGACTGGGCTTTTGGAAATTCAAAAGTAAAAATAATATTCTAGGGAATATTCCTATAATATTATTGAAATATTCCTCGAAATATTCCTTGGAATATTCCTCAAAATATTCCCTAGAATATTCCTTCTGGGCCAACTAGATGTCGACAAGTGTCAGCATGTTATTTGCAATTGGATTGTACGTGGTTTTGATGAGCCAATTAGAGGCCACCACATGGCAGGCCTAGAGGCCACAACATGGCCCAAGAATGTGTAATAAAATTTTTAGAGAGCCGACTAGAGTCGACCCCAAGACCTCTTGCCTACACGCGCACCGCCTTACCGCCTAGGCTACCAATTTTTCTTAAAAATTATGGTCCACAAGTTTCATTTAAACTGTATTGAAATCCGATTCGGGGGTTGGAGAGGGGCCAACCCTTTCCCCATATGATCCTAGCCATGAACCCTAGGCTAATCACTGACACATAACTGTTTTACCTAACTGCTAGTGTTCTAGAGATAGAGCATTCACATTGCAGCAGCTCCGAATTTTATTCCATGGGTTACTCTAACCACAACCTCCATTGTTTACATTCATGTCACATGGAAACATTAAAAAACAGATAATCCACGCGATCAAAAAACTTACCAAGGGTTAAATATTATCCAAACCCAGTCTATAGGTGGTTTCCACCAACAATTATGGGTTTTAACCGTGTGGTTTGGGACATGTTTCCAACCACCAATACGACATTTTGCAATATCCCCTTTTCAGGAACAACTACAGATTGGGAATAATATGAGTTATTAACAATGTGGAGCTACATAAATATGTCTGATATAGATTTAAAAACACTTATCCTTCAGTTAAATATGCAGCAGGAACCTTATACAGCGTTTTATAGACCAAAAGGTGGGGAAAAGTGATGATTTTGGCCCTAAAATGAGTGTATTCAGGAATATGTGTAAAATTAAGGGAAATGGCAGGACTTTATTTTATATTAGGTTATTAGGGACCTATTCTCCTAATTTCAGCTCAAAAAAATAATTCTAGCTAAGTTAAACAGTTCCTCCTTCCCAAACTAGGCTTAAAAACCCTGATTTCCCATGGCTTTGAGTATGCAGAAAATGGCTGAAGAATGAAGAGCATAATTTCTGAGGGTTTTAACTGAAATAATGCTGGAACATCAGCATGGAAACTTTGAATATGAATCAGATGGTTTACATTAGGAAAAACAGAGATTTACACAAAGAAAGGCCTCCAAATAAGGTGCTGCAACCATGCAATGAGACAGAAAAGATGAAAAGCGTAACTTGCAGGCGGCTGAAGTAGTGTTTCATTATATTTTATACATAAAATAGATATGAATAGAAAATCACAGATCATAATGGGATCTATATGCAAAAAGAGCTTTTTAGTACATTCCCCTTGGAGATCTCAGCAGAAGATGAACATCAATGAATAGATCTAATATCTACACCATAGATCTGTAGTAATCTGCAGAAATTTTTGAATAATATGATACACAGAAGATCACATCTGAAAATAGAACATGTCTTGGTTGGCCAATCCACGGATCACCTCAATGAAGGAAAGGAGTTCTTTCACCGGATATCTCTCCTCAAAACTGCTAACAACTGTACACTGCAACTTGACTGCAAAGTGGACGCAGTTTCCTCAAGTGACTATGCTGAAGAAGTGGGAAACACTTTTTCATGATGCCAAGATAAGAATATGAAGCCCCAAAATATCTATTACACTCTTGCCAGTGATTTCGATGACTTCCCCACTGAAAATATGCAATAGAAATCTTCAGATCTGAATAGATCTGATTCCAATTACTGTAGCTCACAAGACAGCTCAACCCTCAACATGAGCAGTGCTGTAATGTAAGATGAATCTTGGCCAAAATTCTAGATAGTGGATCAATGCAACACAATCTCCTCCAAGAGACCCTCAAGGAAGGAAGAGGAATTCCTAAATAGGAAATCTCTTTCTCTCTAGCTAAACAACCAAAAGAGTTTGAGTTGCTCAAGCAATCTCAAAATTGAAATATCATAAACAACCTTTTCCTTGAGCCTTCTCCTTCCTTTTATAATATTAGGATGTGAAAAACCCTAAACCACCTCAAATGAATTAACCCCTTTCACATGGGATCCTCCTTCTAGAACTGCGCTGGGTCTTCAAAGTGGTTCAATGTATCTGGTCTGCTTAGTGATTTCGTCCTGTTGACCCGGTCAAGTGGCTCAATCCTGTTCACACACAAGTGGCTTTTATTAAGAAAGCCCTGATTTGTCTCTGTTCACATTGGGCATTGATTTATTTTTATGTTTGAGGAGTTTTTTATGTCCTCCTTTACATTTTATTCATCAATAAATAAAATGAAAACAAAATGAAATATTCCTATTAGCTTGGGCTAATTAGGAATATTACAGTCCTCCCCTCCAAAATTGTTGCTTGTCCTCAAGAAACTACAAGGTGAGTGCTGCAAAATTTCCTCCTTGGTGACACCAATATAAGATAAGCTTCCCCCATAAGCCAAGTGTTCACCAATCCATCCATCCATGTCTTGCTCCTCCAAGGTTCTCATGAGATACAAATAGCTCATCCCATAAGGAGACAATAGATGATATAAAACAAACATGGTTTTCCCCCATGATCTCCTTGAAACAAAAAACATAAAGTACATGGAGAGTAGTGATCCCATGAGGCACATTCATCCTTCCTTCTTTCCCCATACACCCCCATAGAATTACAAGTACATTATCAAGATAGGGAATCAAAACAATGTGCTTGAAAATAGAAAATTGCACATATGGAGGTGGGTCATAGTCCCACATGTGGAACCAACGAAAGGCATCCCCTACTTGCAGCAAATGTAGATATGGTAAGTGGTTTTCGCACCACTTACTTGCTGCCCACACCATATCACCATGGCTGAAAGTGTGATATATGTTTGGTGCTTTGGGAAAGCACCCATCATTTTGAAAAATATCCCTTTTCTTCTCAAGGGAGTGGCCTAGTTCAGAAATTTTTGGGGCCCAATATTGGCCAAGAGGCTCACATGATATAACACTCCTCCTTGGATTCATGGCCTACAAAAGCATGGTGTAAGAGTACATGAAGTCATAATATAAAACATATGTAACATGATCATGTTTTTCACCAACAATCCCCCTCCCATCAATGGAGTGGTGCATGGATCTATTCTCTTCCTCAAAAGAAGAAAGAGTGAGCTGATATGACTCTTCCTTTTTACCCCTTCCATGCCAAGGGTGTCATGTGGAAGGTTTCCCTTCCCATGCTGCTTCAAATCATAGCATAATAAGTGGCCATCCCACCACCTACTTGCTGCAATAAGCTTCTTCAAAGCTTGAAAATAGTGGAGGATAATAGTTGTTGTCTGAATATGATTCAAAAAACACACGTCATGCTCCAAATTCTCCCTTGTGAGAGATCCCTTCCCATGACATAAGCCCAATACATGACCTCTTGCATAAGAAAACACAATATATAATGCAGCAGCCATATAAGGTTCTATCCTCTTCTTGAAATACAGATGAATTTGGGAGATTTCATTCCCAATGGATACATTCACCCATTGTACCTTTCCTCCTCTTATGTTTACAATAAATATTGGAGCATAATTAACATCATGATATAAACATGCTCCCTTATGCCATCCCATGAGAAGGTTACATCTTCTCCCAACCCAAAGTACATACACGATTATGAGATTATTTCTAAATAGAAATACATGTACATACATCATGGATACAAGTAGATGTATGGACATGGAATTCATCATGGAGTGTCCATACTCTCTTCCCATCAACCAAAACAAACATGCCTTCTTCTTATGCATTATTTTCTTGAAATAAAAGGCATGAGGCAGGAAATTCAAAAACCTTGGGTGGTACCCAAACTCACCCAATAGGAACCAGCACATGTAATCTCCTCCCTGCTTAAGATCTAGATATGGTAAGTGGTTTGCATGCCACTTACTTGCTTCCCTTATCATTTCACCCTGGCTGAAAGTGAAATGTATATTTGATGCCTTAGGGAAGCACCCATCATGTTGTAACACCTCCCTTAGCCCATCAAGGGAGTGGCCATATTTGAAAATAATCTTGGCCCATAGTTGGCCATGAAGCTTGTAAGGTAAAACAATCCCTTTGGGAGTTATGGTCTGCAAATGTAAAGTAAGAGAATACATGCAATCATGAAATAAGATGTGATTTACATAAGCATGCTTCTTACCCAAAGTCTACAATGTTGTGTTGGCTTCCCTCTTATAAGGAGATGAAATTGATGCACAAGGTTGAGGGAACACTTTTCTCTTCTGCTCATTATGGGAACTCCTTGGTGGAATTCCTTCAAGTAAGGAGACATCAAGGCATAGATCATGGAAGGATGTATGGACTGATGTGTCCTTGCTTTGCTTGAATAGATCACTTTGCATTCTTTTTGAATTATTGTGCTGAAATAAAGAGGGACAAATGTTTCTTACCATGTGAAGCTTGCCCTCCTCTTTTCCTTCTGCAATCTTCAGGATCTCATCCTTTGATAGTGATGACACATGCTGCCCATGGATGCTGCCATAATCTTCACATAATGAGACCTCCTCAATGAGAGATGACTTAATACATGAGTGGAGAAGACCCTCCATGCTTCCATTGCGCAATCCAATCACCTTCCTAGGTGTTTCAACTTCCTTCAATGGATAGGAATGAGGCTGGCCCTCTTCCCCATATCCTCTTTGTATCCTCAAGGTTTTACACCTTCTACGTTCCAAGGGGTTTTGAAATGAAATCCATTTGAGATCTTCAAGAAAAGACCTCTCATCTATGCCCTTCCAAAACCATTGAGGTTCTGGATCTCCTGCAGGTAGAAGTTTCTCTTTGAGCTGGGGAGTGCTCATTGAGAAAGAGGCATCTAGAAAGGAGAAAAGGTTTCTCACTTCAAGATGTCTACCATTCATCATTTCTTCCTCCATTTCTCCATGAATGAAGCTGCAATTTGAATGTCCCCATGAGATATGGTGCCTCCTTTCTTATTTACTGCTCTTGTACAGCACAGTGAAACTTTGTTTCTCTAAATCAACAGCATACAAGAATGTAGATCTCTTCATACAATGTGCCGAAATGACAACAGATGAATTTTTAATCACACCTTGGTGGGATGTAGAAGCAAGAGCTTCTTCTAAAACTATGTAGTCTTCCTCCATTACTGAAGGCTACTCTTCCAAGGTTGTGCCAGCACTAGTACAAGTCTCCACCCTTTCAATCTCCTTGAGATCTTCTTTAATACCCTTCATGGTTTGGAAAAGGAGGAGGGAAATCTCCTCTTCTGTCATTCTTCCAAGTGGTGGAGCCATGCTCTCTTTTTTTCTATTCAATTCATATTCTTTGTGAGGGTAGGAAGTGCATGGGTCTTCCTCTCCTTCTTGAAACCTTCTTTAGGTCTCACTACAACTTTCTTCTCCTTGAAACCCTCTAGGAGTTTCATCTTCTTCTTCTTTCTCCTTAGTCTGTCTACCCTCCCTGAAGAGGTTCTTCATGGATCTAGAATATGATGAGGTAAATATCATCTACTTCGTAATTCTGACCTTTCTCTACAGAAATTTTTCTTGAAGGCATAGGTTGAGCCAAATATCTTGCTCTGATACCACTGTAATATCCCCTTTTCAGGAACAGCTCCAGATTGGAAATAATATGAGTTATTACCAATGTGGAGCTATATAAATATGTCTGATACAGATTTAAAAACACTTATCCTTTAGTTAAATATACAGCAGCAACCTTATACAGTGTTTATAGACCAAAATGTGGGGAAAAGTGATGATTTTGGCCCTAAAATGAGTGTATTCAGAAATATGCATAAAATTAAGGGAAATGGCGGGAGGTTATTTCAGATTAGGTTATGAGGGACCTATTATCCGAATTTCAGCTCAAAAAAATAATTATAGCTAAGTTAAAAAGTTCCTCCTTCCCAAACTAGGCTTAAAAACCCTGATTTCCCATGGCTTTGAGTATGCAGAAAATGGCTGAAGCATGAAGAGCATAATTTCTGAGGGTTTTAACTGAAATAATTCTATAACATCAGTATAGAAACTTATAATATGAATCAGATGGTTTACATTAGGAAAAACAGAGATTTACACAAAGAAAGGCCTCCAAATGAGGTGTTGCAACCATGCAATGAGACATAAAAGCTGAAAAGCATAATTTACATGTGGCTGAAGTAGTGTTTCATTATATTTTAGATCTACAACAGATATGAATAGAAAATCACAGATCAGAATGGGATCTATATGCAAAAAGAGATTTTTAGTACATTCCCCTTGGGGATCTCAGCAGAAGATGAACATCAATGAATAGATCTGAGATCTACACCATAGATCTGCAGTAATCTTCAGAAATTTCTGAAGAATATGATACATAGTAGATCAAATCTGAAAATAGAACATGGATTGGTTGGCCAATCCACAGATCACCTCAGTGAAGGAAAGGAGTCCTTTCACCGGAGATATCTCCTCAAAACTGCTAACAATTGTACACTGTGTTGATCATTTCAGCCCCCATTAAATCTCTAATGAGAAATCCCATTTTTTTGGCCTGATAAATTCATTTTCCGCCCATTGCCACCTTCTCCCAGCCTCAAAAATCACATAAAAAGGCCGTAAACCATACTCGAAAATATGCTTAAGGTCCAGCACCTTTCGGCCAGAGCCCTGCACCCTTTCTTCCATGTGACCTAGTGCCGGAACTGAGCGCAAAATAACTAGGCGCTTATCAACCAAATGACCGGGCTAAATATTAGCCATTGATATTTGCAGATCGGATGATATTTGTGAATCAACGGAGCACCTGTGGCCTGTTCCATTCATCACCCAAATCGTATGCACACCTTCCGATCATCCTGTCGAATCAATGGTCCGCAGTATATTTACCCTTGTGGTCCCCGCGCCCAAAAACATTGTCCGAAAACCGGTGGTATTCATCGCACTGCTTTTTGGAGGCGGGCGGTATTTATCAAAACGAAGTGATGCCATACATTATCTGCAATGTGTCCCCGCGTACGGCTCCAAAACTGCCCTCCATCGCGCATTATTGTTCAGTCAAAGTCACGGAGCGATATGCATGTCAGCCGTCCGATCCAGGGCGATCCATCCGACGCTCATCTCACTCCGAAGCTGCACGAGGGTTAGTCCATGTCAATAGTTCCCCTGGCCCACCATCCCATTTCCCTCCGATGCGTTTTCAACCGTCGATCTCATTTTGAGATCGAACAGTCTAGATCATCTTCATACCCTGCCATTGACTCGGTCCTCCTCCACGTCATCATCCCACGTGTTTATCGCAATTTTTCCTCCACCATTTATATATATTCCATTCATACATTATATTTTAATGTTTTGCATTACAACTTTGCCCAGCCCGTCCACCATAGTTCTACTGCATTTTTCGTCGTCACCTCTCGTTCTTCCACCATTTCGTCATGCCACTTTACTACACAGTCATCCCCACTGCATCTCCATCTCCACGCATGGTTTTTATTAACAAGTTTGCAGGTTTTTTAGGGTTACAGCGACGGAAAATTGCCATTACTCACAGACTCTATTACAAAAGCCGAGAACAAATCAAAGGACCATTTTTCAGAGGCAAAATTTATCGAGCAGGGTTTAGGAAGCGGTTACGACACGACTTTCATTAAAGAAGTAGGGGTAAAATCTATCAAACCCTCTGGAATAATTCAAAGCATAGATCTTGTAATCGGAAATATTAATGTTGCGGCAAAAGAGTATCAGTGGGAAGTCAGAGGAATTCGATGATCAGCATTGAAGGTTTCAGGCCTTAATTCAAGGTTAGAAGACAGAGGGTACCATGCACAGGAGGAAATACCCTCCAGGTTTGATTTCAGTGGTATTTTCTTTCAGGAAAGGACAGAATGTTCATATGGTTCTATCTCTATACCGTGTTCCTGAAGAGACTTTCACCCAGTGCATTTATTTCAGTATGAAGGCACAGAGCCCATAGGGTCTCAGTGAGGAGGAGTTCCATCTGTTAAAGAGGATTCTGGTCTTTGGTATTTCATAGTCTGTAACTCTCTCTCTTATGTGTTATTTAATATATCATTTCATTTAATCCATCCGTCTTGTATCATGTTTTGGAATGCGAGTGGCTCATTGATTTTTGGTATGGATTTATCCTAGTCGATACCCATGCTTGGATTAGTCAAGCGCTTTAAATATGGCTCATGCATGATATTTTGTTCCGCTATTCATCTAAACTGTATTTCTACTATATTAGTTTCCTTGGGAGGGTACTTTTAAAATGCTATTATCATGTATGGATTCTTAGATTGCTAAGCCCATGCATGGTGGTATTGTATATCTAGGTATCAACTCAATGTTAGCTAATATCTCCTCAATATTTCATTCACCACATACACTTTCTGATAACTTATTTCTGTGAAGTATTTCTGAATCGGCCTTCTTTATATTAAGATGTCTCTGAATTGTCTGTTGCTTTTGTATTGGAGTTTCACATGTTGCCTTTGCAATATACCATTCTATGTATCAGTTTTCTGAGGGTCTTGGTCCCATTCAAATTAATTTTCCTTGTGTTATAAGAGATAGCATGAGATATTTTTAATTTATAACTCTACCTGTTATACCATATGCTCCTTGCTATATTAAGATGGCCTAGGCACTGGTCTATCACAAATCTAGGCTGTCTCTAGGAGTGACAACAGCATTCAGATTAATTTTCCTGGTTTTATAAGAGATAACATGAGAGCTTTTTATTGATAACTCTACCTGTTATACCATATGCTCCTTGCTATATTAAGATGTCCTAGGCATTGGTCTATCAAAACTCTAGGCTGTCTCTAGGAGTGACAACATCATTCATATTAATTTTCCTTGTTTTATAAGAGATAGCATGAGAGCTTTTTATTGATAACTCTACCTGTTATACCGTATGCTCCTTGCTATATTAAGATGTCCTAGGCACTAGTATATCACAACTCTAGGCTGTCTCTAGGAGTGACAACATCTTTTTGGCGCCGTTGCCGGGGGAAAAGTTAAGAAAATCATCATCCCTGGGCCTTGAAAAACCTTATTCACTCTCTAATAGGTGAGCATAGAGAGTTGAGAGTTGTAGATCCTTCACCTTGGCGACTCCACATTTATCTATCAGAAGAGTTTATTGGCAGTCCTGGCTCCTCGAAAGCCACATCTGAGGTCAGATAAGTCACGACCAAAGACACCTTCAGTGTCTGACCCTGAAAAGATCATACATAGAAGAAATTGGAGGGAAATAAAATTAGTCCATTCTGAGATTCCCGAATTCTCTCAAGAATACTTTCCGTCCTCCTCCTCTTAAGATTCTCAATTGCAAATTCTCAACTCCACTGTCAGAGATACGAATTACTATTCAGATAGTCCACCCCGAGGAGGTGTCCAATTTAAAGATAGTCTTCATCCTACTCCTGAGGTCAAAGAGGTCAAGGAAGTCACCGAAGTATCTATTTTTAACATACCCTTGTTCCCCTCAACCCCTCAAGTTGCAGTCGAGTATATTCCTATTGTTATTCATACTATAGTTCCACCTCCTCCTCCTCCTCTTACTCATCAAACTATTGCACTATCTCCACCCCCTCCAATGGAAAATGTTCCAGGCTTCTTGCTAAAAAAATATGCTCCTCTGGCATTACCCCAAGTGTTGAATGATATGCCCCAAGATTATCTGAATATCTTGCCCAGATTCATTGGAGAAAATGAGATTGATGCTCAAAAACATCTTGATACTTTCTGCTCTTTTGCAGAGAACTTTAATGTTGAACATTTAAATGTGGTCTTAAGACTGTTTGTGCATTCTCTTGATGGTGAAGCTCGAAAATGGTTTAAGACTTTGGCAGGTCATTCTATTACCACTTGGGATAATATGGAAGATAATTTTCTCAAAAAATTGGGGGAGAAGAAAGATCATGGACAATGTCTTACCGAGTTTAATACACTCAAGAAAAGACAAAATGAAGGGGTGTCAGAATTTATCAAGAGATTTAATAAATTGTATTTGAGCTTGCCTGCTGACATGAAGCCTCATCAAACTTCCGCTAAAGTGGTTTTTGTAGCAGCCTTTGATTCATAATTTGGTTTCTCTCTCAGAGAAAGAAAGCCTGCTACTCTAGATGATGCTCAGGCAGATGCACTAGAGTTGGAAGCAAACTTTTCCTCCACTGGTAAATCAAAAGGAAGATCTGAACAAGATACCAGAAGAAGGGGCAAAGAGGAGGTATCCACTTCTAGTCAGGACAGAGACTCAAAAAAAATGGAAGAAATGAGAAAATTGATTAAGAAAATGGTCAAGCTTGAATTGGAAGCCAAGAAATCAGCCTTCAAGAATTTCCAAAATGCTCCAAACAGAGGTTACAATCCTCAGTACATAATACCACCCCTGCAAATATTGCCAAGGGAATCAAAAGAACAACAAGATCAAGTACCACACCCATTGTACTTGGAAGGTCCAGTAGATGACTCCACTGAAGATGTTGTTTATGGACTGGAGGATGCAAATCTTGCCTTTTCAAATAGTGATGGAGAAGAATGCCCTTTACAGGGAAATGAAGGAGCAGAGTGCCCATTGCAAGAAGAAGAAAAGACCAGAGACACAGAAGAAGCAGAAATTGATCATTATTGTAAAAAATTTACTGACTTCATGCAAGCACATTTCAATAGAAGATATGATCTCAGGTCATCCAAGAAAAGGAATCGTACTCAAGATCAAGAAGAGGAACCTCCCCAGAAGGAAGCACCAGCTCAGAAGGAATCAACAATGCAGAAAGTCACAGACAGAGGTAAGGGCTCTCTAAACAAACCTTTGCAGTCTAATGATCAAATTCCTTCCTCTTCAAAAGCAGTCAGTCCCTCTAATACCAAGTCTTTGTCAAAAGAAATCAAACCCCCAGCTAAAAATAAAGAGTCAAAATAAGTTGTAATAGAAAAGTCTTCTCTTGTTTTTAATCTGCAAAAGGAACTTGAAAAAGTGAAAATCCTAGTGCCCTTGACCGAGTTGTTGAAACAACCTGCATATCAGTCCCAAGTTACCTCATTCATGTTCCCTCCAGAAGCAACACTCACTCCAGATAGTCTCAACCTTCAAGAAGAAAGACCCATGGTTGTCTTTGGCCCACATGTTGAGGAGATAGATCCCTCTACTCCTCCCTTCTATGTGTCTCTAATGATCCATGACCTGCTATTACACAACTTTATGCTAGATTCTGGAGCTTCACATAACCTGATGCCTCTGTCAGTCATGGAACAACTAGGATTACAAATCACATGTCCATATAAATACCTCTATTCATTTTATTCTAAAAGAGTTAAATGCTTGGGGATGATCAAGGATTTGGTGGTTAATTTAGCCGAAATCCTAGCTAAAAGCGTGGTAATGGACATCGTGGTGGCTGACATCCCAGCTCGTTTTGGTATGCTACTATCAAGGTCCTGCGGAAAAAAAATCAGTGGATCACTCAAGATGGATTTAACATATGCCACTATTCCAGTTTTTGGTGGCCAAGAGAGGAGGTTGTACAGGGAGACTAGATTTGTCAAAATGGTGAATAAGGCTGACAACTTTGTAAATTCACTAGTCTACAGTAAGGAAGGAGATTTTTCATGCTTGATTCTGGAAGAAGATCAAGTTTATGCTCATGAACCATCCTTTTGTCAGATCAAGACTGAACAGCCCGCAGAGAGCCATGAAGCAGGGATCTGGACACTTCATTTTGATGGATCAAATTCAAAAGAAGGTAATGGAGCTGGAATATTATTGATTTCTCCTACAAGAAGGTGGGTTCCCTTGTCCTTCAAGCTAGAATATGAAGCCACCAACAATGTGGCTGAATATGAAGCACTTCTGTTAGGATTACAGACAGCCAAGAATATGAACATACAAAGCTTAAAAGTTCTGGGAGATTCATAACTGGCAGTCAGACAAGTTAGGAATCAGTGTCAGACCAAACATCCTAGGCTAAGGGCTTATAGGAATGAAGTTTGGGACATGGTAGAAAATTTCTTCTTGGAATTCAATATCCAGTTCATGCCCCGAGAACAAAATAGGATGGCTGATTCCCTTGCTGTAGCTGCTAGTACATTTCGACCACCTCAGAACCCTCTTTTAAGATATGAAGTTGAGGTGCGTTATCGACCATCAATCCCAGATAACATCAAACACTGGCAGGTATTTGAAGATGAAGAACAGATGAAGAGATTCCTGGAAACAATGGGAGAGTTCTCCAATATGGAGATTGATGTCGATAAAGAAGAGGTTGAGTCTAAAGATACTTCATAAAGAAATTGGGAGGAGAAAGTGGCAGGTAATAAGGTGTTGCAGTTAAAAGGAAATATTATACCTAGAGGGCTGGTGCCTCTAGAAATATTATTTGACAAGAATGATGTCCCACTACAGCCAAGCAAAGTGGTAGAAGAAAATCAGGTAGAGGACCTGAATCTTGGTACTGAGGCTGACCCCAAAATTGTAAAACTGTCCAGGAAGATCCCTGAAGAGTATAAAAATCTATATTAGAAATTATTTCAGTCTTACAAAGATGTGTTTGCATGGTCCTATCAAGACTTGAAAACTTTTGACATCAGAATTATGCAGCACAAAATTCCACTAAAGGGAGATACAAAGCCCCATAAGCAGAAGCTCAGACAAATAAATCCCCTGCTACTTCCTTCCATTGAGAAGGAAATTAAGAAACTTTTAAAGGCCAAAATAATTGTACCATTGAGGTACACTGAATGCGTGGCAAATTTAGTCCCTGTCCGAAAGAAGAAAGGAGAAATAAGGCTGTGTGTGGATTTCAGAAATTTGAACAGAGCATCCTTAAAAGATAATTATCCACTCCCCAAGATGGATCACATTCTGCAAAAGGTGGCTGGAGCTTCTAGGATGTCAATGATGGATGGATTCTCTAGCTACAATCAGGTGGCTGTACTTCCATAATATCAAAAGAAGACTGCTTTCACCACACCATGGGGTACATTTATGTATGTCAGGATGCCTTTTGGGCTGATTAACGCAGGGGCCACTTTTCAAAGGGCCATGGACATCGCTTTTGTTGGGGAGCAAGATAAGTTCCTGGTAGCCTACCTTGATGACATCACTGTATTTTAAAAAAATGATACTGAGCATATTAAGCATCTGCGTAGAACCTTTGAAAAATGCAGAAGGTATGGTCTCTCTCTAAATCCTCAAAAGTATTTATTTGCATTAGAAGAGGGAAAAAGTTTGGGACACATTGTAACAAAAGATGGGGTGAAAATGGACCCTAAGAGGGTAGAAAGTATAAATGGTATTTATTTCCCCAGAAATAAGAAGGAGGTGCATGTATTCCTTGGGCGTATTAATTTTCTAAGAAGATTTATTCCTAACTATGTTGAGATTGTTAGGCATATAACAGACATGCTGAAGAAGAATAATGAGGTAAAGTGGTCCCAGGAATCACGAGAGGCATTTACCAGGATCAAAAACGCTTTTTCTGAAGCTCTTGTACTAGCTGGACCAGATTATGATAAGCCTTTTATGATCTTTTCCTTTGCATCACCTCATACAGTGGCAGGAGTGTTGTTGCAGAAAAATGAAGAAGGGTATGAGCAGCCTATTGCCTTTTTCAGTCAGGTGCTTCATGATGCTGAGCTGAAATATAACATACTAGAAAAACAAGCATATGCCTTGGTGAAATCCCTTAAAGCATTCCGCATGTATATCTTACAGTCACATATCACTGCATTTGTGCTTGCAGTTGCTGTAAAAGATATCCTTATTCAGGGGGATAGCGAAGGAAAAAGGGGGAAGTGAATTGCCAAAATACAGGAGTATGACTTATACATTCACCCTACTAAGCTGATCAAAGGATAGGGGCTTGCCAAAATATTATCTGAGTCAACATATCAAGCTTTGGGTATCAACCTGTCCATTATAGTAGGTGAGGAATCTGAAGAGAAAGAAGAATGACAGGGAATTGGAGTAGCTACTCCAGAAATGCATATAAAGTACCTCACCAGTCAGTGGTACAAAGAGATAGTAGAATATCTCCTCACACTCAGCTGCCCACCAAGCTTTGATAAAGCTAAATACAGAGCATTAAGGTTGAAATCACAGAAATATACAGTTGCTAGTGGCCAGCTATATTGGCGAGATCCTTTAGGAATCCTACTCCTGTGCCTCACATAGGATGAAGTAGAGAGTATAATGGCGGAATTTCATGAAGGAATCTACAGAGGTCATTACAACTGGAGGGCCACTGCTCACAAAATACTGAAGGCTGGTTTCTATTGGCCCAAACTATTTGGAGATGTTTTTGCGTGGGTCAGAGCTTGTGAGAAGTGCCAAAAATTTGCTGAAAGACAGAATTTGGCAGCTCTGCCTTTGATTCCCATTCATGTGAATGAACCATTTCAACAGTGGGGAATAGATTTTATAGGAGAGATACACCCGCCCTCAAGTGGATAGCATAAATTGATATTAACGACCACAGATTATTTCACAAAATGGGTGGAAGCCATACCTGCAAGGAATGCTACAGATGCATTAATAATAAAATTCATGGAAGAGAATATCATATCCAGGTTTGGCTGTCCTGCTAAGATAGTGACTGATAACGCCCAGGCTTTCAAATATGAAAAATTTGTGATTTTCTGCTAGCAATATAATATTACACTTACTCACTCTACAACTTGCTATCCACAGGGAAATGGCTTGGTAGAGTCTTCAAACAAAACTCTAGTGAGGGCCCTGAAGAAGAATATCAATGAAAACTAGAAAAATTGGGATTCCCAGATGAAGTTTGCTCTGTGGGCCAATAGAATCACCAGCAAGAGAGCAACTGGAAAATCCCCATATGAATTGGTATACGGGAGGGCAGCAATATTTCCTATTCAACTGGCCCTACCAGTAGCTCGATTCATGCAGGAGAGTCAGGATGAGCCTGATGATATGACTAGGTGAATAAATCAACTGGTGGAATTAGAAGAAACACGTAATCAGGTAAATCAAAGGCTGACAGAGTATTAGGAGAAGATGAAATACCTTTTTGATCAGCATGCTAAGGACAAAAATCTGCAGATCGGTGATTTAGTACTCAGGTGGGATATCCAGAGGGCTAAAAAGGGAAAACATGGAAAATTCGACCCACTTTGGTTCGGTCCTTTCAAGATTGTGGAGCGGGGAGGTAACAATACTTTCAAGTTGGAGAATTTATAGGGTGACTTGCTTGATGCCCCTGTGAATGGTCAATTTCTTAAGCCCTACTTTCAGTTCTGATTCAGGCAAAGGCAGCCTGATGTATTATATTGTATATTAGTTTCCTGTTTCATTTTTTTTTTTTGAATAATGTGGGTGTCATGATGAATCATGAAGTTAAAAAGCAGAAGGGCTGAAGAGTAGAGTTAACACAAAAAGAGTATTTGGTGGTCTGTGAAGTTCTCGACACGTTCAGGGATGAACGTGCCATCCCGAGGTGGAGCCAATGTTGATCATTTCATCCCCCATTAAATCTCTGATGAGCAATCCCCTTTTGTCTAGCCTGATAAATTCATTTTCCACCCATCGCCACCTTCTCCCAGCCTTAAAAATCGCATAAAAAGGCCGTAAAACATACTCGAAAATATGCTTAAGGTCCAGCACCTTTCGGCCAGAGCCCTGCACCCTTTCTTATGCGTGACCCAGTGCCGGAACCAAGCGCAAAAGAACTAGGCACTTATCAACCAAATGACCGAGCTAAATATTAGCCGTCGATATTTGCAGATCGTACGATCTTTGTGAATCAACGCAGCGCCTGTGGCATGTTCCATTCATCGCCCAAATCGTATGTGCACTGTTCGATCATCCTGTCGAATCAATGGACTGCAGTATATTTACCCTTGTGATCCCTGTGCCCAAAAACATTGTCCGAAAACCGGTGGTATTCATCGCATCGATTTTCGGAGGCGGGCGGTACTTATCATAACGGAGCAATGCCATACATTATCTGCCGCGTGTCCCCGTGTACGGCTCGAAAACCACCCTCCATCGCGCATTATTGTTCGGTCAAAGTCAAGGAGCGATATGCATGTCAGCCGTCCGATCTAGGGCGATCCATCCGATGGTCGTTGCACTCCGAAGCTGCACAAGGGTTAGTCCATGTCAATAGTGCCCCTGGCCCATCGTCCCATTGCCCTCCGATGTGTTTTCAACCGTCGATCTTGTTTTGAGATCGAACGGTCCAGATCATCTTCATACCTTGCCATTGACTCGGTCCTCCTCCACATCATCATCCCACGTGTTTATCGCAATTTTTCCTCCACCATTTATATATATTCCATTCATACATTACATTTTAATGTTTTGCATTACAACTTTGCCCAGCTTGTCCACCATAGTTCTATTTCATTTTTCGTCGTCACCTCTCGTTCTTCCACCATTTCATCATGCCGCTTTACTACACAGTCATCCCCACTGCATCTCCATCTCCACGCATGGTTTTTCTTAACAAGTTTACAGGTTTTGCAGGGTTACAGCGATGTAAAATTTCCATTACTCACAGACTCCATTACAAAAGCCGAGAACGCATCAAAGGACCATTTTTCAGAGGAAAAATTTATGGAGCAGGTTTTAGGAAGCGGTTACGACACGACTTTCATTAAAGAAGTAAGGGTAAAATCTATCAAACCCTCCGGAATCATTCAAATCATAGATCTTGTAATCGGAAATATTAATGTTGCGGCAGAAGAGTATCAGTGGAAAGTCAGAGGAATTCGACGATCAGCATTGAAGGTTTCAGGCCATAATTCAAGGTTAGAAGACAGAGGGTACCATGCACATGAAACAATACCCTCCAGGTTTCATTTCAGCAGGATTTTATTTCAGGAAAGGACAAAATGTTCATATGGTTCTATCTCTATACCGTGTTCCTGAAGAGACTTTCACCCAGTGCATTTATTTCAGTTAGCAGGCCAGAAAGTACAAACAACATTTCAAAGTAATCAGCAGTATGGGCGTGCATGTCTCCACCATTTTGTTTTAATGATACAATTGAATGTTCATCACCTGCTCCCTTTCTTCGAGCTTTCTTTTTCTCCTATAAAGCTCCAAAAGAACAGATGATTTAGGGTTCCAGATTTTATCAGAAAAGGATGCAGTGAAAGGCTTTTTGTATACATTTTGTAAAACTCTTGTATGAAGGCACAGAGCCCATAGGGTCTCAGTGAGGAGGAGTTCCATCTGTTAAAAAGGATTCCGGTCTTTGGTATTTCATAGTCTATAACTCTCTCTCTTATGTGTTATTTAATATATCATTTCATTTAATCCATCCATCTTGTATCATGTTTTGGAATGCGAGTGGCTCACTGATTTTTGGTATGGATTTATCCTAGTCGATACCCATGCTTGGATTAGTCAAGCGCTTTAAATATGGCTCATGCATGGTATTATGTTCCGCTATTCACCTAAACCGTATTTCTTCTATATTAGTTTCCTTGGGAGGGTACTTTTAAAATGTTGTTATCATGTATGGATTCTTAGATTGTTAAGCCCATGCATGGTGATATTGTATATCTAGGTATCAGCTCAATGTTAGATAATATCTCCTCAATATTTCATTGACCACATACTCTTTCTGATAACTTATTTCTGTTAAGTATTTCTGAATTGGCTCTCTTTATAGTAAGTTGTCTCTGAATTGTCTGTTGCTTTTGTATTGGAGTTTCACATGTTGCCTCTGCAATATCCCGTTCTATGTATCAGTTTTCTGAGGGTCTTGGTCCCATTTAGATAATTTTCCTTGTTTTATAAGAGATAGCATGAGAGATTTTTATTGATAACTCTACCTATTATACCATATGCTCCTTGCTATATTAAGATGTCCTAGGCACTGGTCTATCACAACTCTAGGTTGTCTCTAGGAGTGACAACATCATTCGGATTAATTTTCCTTGTTTTATAAGAGATAGCATGAGAGCTTTTTATTGATAACTCTACCTGTTATACCATATGATCCTTGCTATATTAAGATGTCCTAGGCACTGGTCTATCACAACTCTAGGCTCTCTCTAGGAGTGACAACATCATTCAGATTAATTTTCTTTGTTTTATAAGAGATAGCATGAGAGATTTTTATTGAAAACTCTACCTATTATACCATATTCTCCTTGCTATATTAAGATGTCCTAGGCACTAGTCTATCACAACTCTAGGCTGTCTCTAGGAGTGAAAACATCTTTCTGGCGCCGTTGCCGGGGACGAAGTTAAGAAAATCAGAATCCCTGGGCCTCGACAAACCTTATTCACTCTCTAATAGGTGAGCATAGAGAGTTGAGAGTTGTAGATCCCTCACCTTGGTGACTCCACATTTATCTATCAGAAGAATTTATTGGCAGTCCTGGCTCCTCGAAAGCCACATCTGAGGTCAGATAAGTCACGACCAAAGACACCTTCAGTATCTGACCCTGAAAAGATCATACATAGAAGAAATTGGAGGGAAATAAAATCAGTCCATTCTGAGATTCTCGAATTCTCTCAAGAAGACTTTCCGTCCTCCTCCTCTCAAGATTCTCAATTGCAAATTCCCGACTCCACTGTCAGAGATACCGATTACTATTCAGATAGGCCACCCCGAGGAGGTGTCCAATTTAAAGATAGTCTTCATCCTACTCCTAAGGTCGAAGAGGTCAAGGAAGTCACCGAAGTATCTGCTTTTAACAGACCCTTGTTCCCCTCAACCCCTCACGTTGCAGTTTAGTATATTCCTATTGTTATTCATACTCCACTTCCACCTTCTCCTCCTCCTCTTACTCATCAAACTATTGCACTACCTCCACCCCCTCCAATGGAAAATGTTCCAGGCTTCTTGCTAAATAAATTTTCTCCTCTCGCATTACCCCAAGTGTTGAATGATATGCCCCAAGATTATCTAAAGATCTTGCCCAGATTCAATGGAGAAAACAAGATTGATGCTCAAAAACATCTTGAGACTTCCTGCTCTTTTGCAGAGAACTTTAATGTTGAACATTTAGATGTGGTCTTAAGACTGTTTGTGCAATCTCTTGATGGTGAAGCTCGAAAATGGTTTAAGACTTTGGCAGGTCATCCTATTACCACTTGGGATAATATGGAAGATACTTTTCTCAAAAAATGGGGGGAGAAGAAAGATAATGGATAATGTCTTATCGAGTTTAATACACTCAAGAAAAGACAAAATGAAGGGGTGTCAGAATTTATCACGAGATTTAATAAATTGTATTTGAGCCTGCCTGCTGACATGAAACCTCATCAAACTGTCGCTAAAGTGGTTTTTGTAGCAGCCTTTGATTCATAATTTGGTTTGTCTCTCAGAGAAAGAAAGCCTGCTACTCTGGATGATGCTCAGGTAGATGCACTAGATTTGGAAGCAAACTTTGCCTCCACTGGTAAATCAAAAGGAAGATTTGAACAAGATACCACAAGAAGGGGCAAAGAGGAAGTATCCACTTCTAGTCAGGATAGAGACTCAGACAAAATGGAAGAAATGAGAAAATTGATTAAGAAAATGGTCAAGCTTGAATTGGAATCCAAGAACTCAGCCTTCAAGAATTTTCAGAATGCTCCAAACAGAGGTTACAATCCTCATTACAGAAGACCACCCCTGCAAATATTGCCAAGGGAATCAAAAGAAAAACAAGATCAAGAACCACACCCATTGTACTTGGAAGGTCCAGTAGATGACTCCACTAAAGATGCTGCCTATGGACTGGAGGATGCAAATCTTTCCTTTTCAAATGGTGATGGAGAAGACTGCCCTTTATAGGGAAATGAAGGAGCAGAGTGCCCATTGCAAGAAGAAGAAAATACCAGAGACACAGAAAAAGCAGAAATTGATCATTATTATAAACAATTTACTGACTTCATGCAAGCACATTTCAATAGAAGATATGATCTCAGATCTTCCAGGAAAAGGACTCATACTCAAGATCAAGAAGAGGAACCTGTTGGGGTTCCCATGTTTTTTCCAGATTGGCAAGACCAAAAGATGAGACAACATCAGAACCACTTTGCGGCCCTAGGATCTAGCCCTCCTGGACCCGGAGAGGGATCTCTCCAAATAGAGCAAAGAATGATGTATCTTTGAAGCTCGAATTGAGATATTAGGCTAGTTATGAAGCACAAAGGGGGTTTTAAATGGTTTGGTTGGAGGGTTGCTGGGTTGGTTAGGAGACCATGGACTAGGAAAGCAATGGGAGAAAAGGAACAAGGCAACAGGATGTTTCAGCAAGGAGAATGGGCCAAGACAGTGCCATCCATTGGGCTATGGAGTCATGAAAGGAAATTACTTACATCCACTAGCCAAGGCTTTCAAAGGGCAAGTCATCTACACTAAATGATCTTTTAGGCAGATGGTGGAATGGAACATAAAGGAGAGAAAGTGGGAGAAGGAAAGACCACCAATCTTCTGTCTATAGATCAGGTCAGAGGTCATTTAACTCCAGACCTGCTTGGACATACTCAAAGGCAGCTCTCAAAGAGACAAAGGGGCTGCTTATAGATCGGACCAGAGGTCATTTAACTCTAGGTCTGCTTTAGCAACTCCAAGGGAAAGATAGAGATAATATTACAAAGAAACATCTAAGAGGAAAACCCCCAAGTTCATACATCAGCCAGCAGGAAATAACATCCGCTGCACTGGTTAAACCCACGAATTTACTCTCAGATAGCACATGCAACAGAAAACATAAAGGTAGGGAGAGCATACAACATAGGGCACCTAACAAGGGTGAATCCTATACCATTATTCTGATGCCTACCAGAAGAACATGAAACAATGTGAAAATGTAATAAACAGAGTAAGAAAACATCACCAATAGCAATAGACCAGGATCCTATGAAATGTGCTTTGATTAATTGATGCAAAACCAGTCATGTACAATATGGCTCAATGACTATTACAGTCCAGACTTTCTCCTCCCAGCCTATTACATACAACTACTCTGCTACTCCCTCCCACGACTGTTCTAACAATCAAATGAATCCCTCTAACAGCAAGATGCCCAGCAAGGCAACAACAACCTTTACAATATGTTCTCGGGGATATTTTATAGAAGAAGAGGAAGAAGCAGTGGTAGATAAACAAATAAATGAGACTCATCAAGACAGTAAGGCGGAAGTGTTCACGCCCATGCTGCTTAATGGTTGAATGCAGCGCTGTATGTACTCTGTAATCTATCTGGGGAGATCTCTGCCAGGCCGAAATTGACCTCGGATGTTTCTTTGGAGTCATTTCGGCGCCTGGAGCTCTGTGCTGCCATTCTGAAATAAATGACATGGATGGAAGTCCGTGACCTCTCCATACCTCCATTACTGCTGCTCAGACAGTCTTTAATGAAGCTCCTGTCTGTGTACTTAATTTCCTTGAACTCGAGGGGCATGGAGAACGCTGTAGGAACGACGTACGTTTGGAGAGAACGTACTCTGTTGATATTTAACACAGATAAGACTTTACAGTGTGTTCTTGGTCTTCAAACTGTGCCTTGATCTTTTGACTTGCGGGGTTAACATTAATTATGCCAACAGAAACCACTAACCCCTTTGAAACCATCTGCTGATCTGCTGGCAGTGCTGAACTGGCCATCTCTGTACTATCTGCATCATGAATAAACCTGTTACAAATATGAGCAGTGGTGGCGGAGAAATGCTGCAGAGGCGGAGGAATGGTGGGGGAAGAGCGGAGAAACGATGGAAAGTGGTGGCGAGATGGTCACATGGTGTAAATATTCAAATGTTACCACCAGAGAGATTTACAAAGGAAAAAATAGAAAAAAAATGGAGCGGAGCAATGAATGTGGGACCTAGCGGAGGCGGAGGGAGCTTAGAACCTGACCGTCGGATCCAGGGGAGGATCAACGATCACGATCTAATCGGAACAACCCGCGATTGCAACGCACAACACCAAAGTTCCGAATGCGATTGAGATTGGAGACGCGATTGAGCGAGGACCGTCGATCTGGGGAAGGAATGGATGGTGGAGATGAAATCGGAAGGGCAGTAGAGAGGGATGATGGGAGAGGAGCGGGACGAATCTGTGCCGTTGGATCTGGCGGGACGAACGGCTCAGATTGGATCGGGGGATCGCAATCGCATTGCGCGGAAATGGGGTGCGATTGAATGCTGACCGTTGATCTCGGGTCCAGATCAACGGCTCACAATCCATCGGAGGGAGAAACAGGAGGTGCGAAGGGAATGGAGCGATTAGCGCTGAGCCGTAAGATCAGCAGGGAGATGAACGGTCAGGATGTAATCGGAGCATCGGGAGAAGGTCTTGCGATTGAAAATCGGGAGGGGAAAAGCGATTGAGCGCTGACCGTCAGATCGCGGGAAGGAATGGACGGCTGCGATGCAATCGGGAGGCAAACAGAAGGACTTGCGATTGCGATCGGAGGGGAGATTGCGATTGAGCGATAGACGTAGGATCGCGGGAAGGAATGGACGGCTGTGATACAATCGGGAGGCAAACAGAAGGACTTGCGATTGCGATCGGACGGGAGATTGCGATTGAGCGATAGCCGTAGGATCGTGGGACAGATCAACGGTGGAGAAGTGGATCGGGGGGGGGGGCAGTGTGATTAAGCGCTGGCCGTCGGATCACGGGGCAGATCAACGGCCAGGATGAGCTCGGAGGATCGCAATCGGGGAATTGGAGGTATGGGCTGCGATTGATCGGAGGGCACGATGTGAATGTTGCGATTGCGATCGGGCGGGGGGCTGCGATTAGCGCTCTGCCATCAGATCTTGCGATAGATCGACGGCCCAAAACTCATCGCGGGACTTATGTGTTAAAACAAACATGCATCAGGGTTGTGATCAGTGCCAGGGATGCACCTTGGGAAAGATTCTGATGCCCTAGCCATGGTGAGAAACAGGCAGGGGTCACATGGGGAAGTGGTTAAGGGACTGGCGGAAAGGGGCTAGGCCTATAACAAGGTCGGAATATGGGTTTTTAGCCCTTTTAAATGGATTTTAAGGGGTTCAAAAGGAAACGATAAGGGGGAAAATGGGAAATAAAGAGTAAGGGAAGGATTCAAGGGGATTGTAGAGGTAAATGGGGAAATATAATGGGAGACAAGGAGGAATAAAAAGAGGCTAAATGAGGGCAAAATAAAGGGGAAGGGAGGCCTTTGGGCATTTCTTCACATAACAGAGAGGCTTTAAAAGGGGAATCAGCAGAGGGGATTTGATCAAAGGATAAAAGGCACATGGAGGCTTCAAGGAGACTTTGTTTTCAGAGGAAATGCATTCCTTGAAGACTCGACAATGATTTAGCCCCCTATTTGCTTGTCAAAAATTTCATAGGGGGGCTAACAGTGGCTCCACATGGGGATGGCTTCTTCTTGAAGGAGCCAAGAAACCAGAAGATGATCTCTTGGTGTAGGCCAGATGCCTGTTGTTTGAACCATCCTTTTCTTCTTTGATCTGCTGCCACAACTCATGAAGACATCATATCAGCAATAAAAATTCTCCCAAACAACTTCCTACAACACTATAGCTCTAACAATTTTCCCTTGGGTGCATTTGAACTAGCAGACCCTTTTACATCATTAATCTTTTAAACAGGAAAAAATAAACCTAATCTACTTCTACCCTTATTACTCCATGAGACCAGATTAGACTGTTGGTCTCATATGTTTCTCTACCTACACTACTACCTGCTAGGATTAGACTGTCTAGCAGGTTTCTTCTCTACATTCTAAGACAGCAATTTAAACAACTAATCTACTTGCTCATAGACTGATCTTTATTGAGCTTTCCTACCTACCCTACTCTAACTGAAATATTTACAAGCTAGCTTACAAACATTGTCTTCCAATGTAACCAGTCCATCAAGTGATCCCATGGCTGGTCCTTCTTGCTCAACTCCTTGAGTAGGTTGGATAGGCAGGGCAGCTCCCACTCTTTCTGTTCAACAACAGCAGCCTTGAAAAGTTCTGTTTTTGCTTGCAACATGCTGCTGAGCAAGACCTTTGATCCTTCTTCAAATGTATGCAGGAGATGTGCATAAGGATCATGAAAAGATACCTGGCTATGAGTGTCTGGCAGGCTGGCTTCGACCAGGATCTCTTCTTCTTCCACTGGATCAAGAAGAAGACTCTCTTGAGAGATAGAATCTTCCTCATCCTCTGAACTGGAGGACTCATCATATATGGCAGTGTTGTCCTCCTGGAGCTCTGATATATTCTGTTCTGAGGTGCAGGGCTCTGCGAAAAGATCCAAGTATTCTTGAGCAGGGGTTTGTTCTATTTCCTCCTCTTTTTCAAGAGAAAGCTCATTATTCACATCCTGCTCAAGAATCACTTCTTTTTTTTCCCCTTCATCATCTAAGATGAAACGCTGCTGACCTCCAACCAAGTGAAAACCATTACTGATGAGTTGTAATGGAGTGAAGCAAAGATCTAGAGATCCTTCACCCTCTTCTGCACTCTCAAAGCTTCCTTCATCAGTATCATAAATAGCCTGCATTGGCTCATTACTCTCTGGAAGTGAAAAGGATTGACTCTCCTCCCATAAATCCGCTAATGATGACCCTACCAGATCTTCTTCTGTTTGGGGAACGTCATCATCAGATAGGTCAAAAATAGGAGAGTCATGAACGTAAGTAATGCTGCCAACCGGACATACTGGGTCATCAGCAGATTTCTCTTCACTCTGATTTACATTTGAGCTTTCCAACTTTGTGCAATAAAGCTCATCAGATGAATGGGAAAGGACGTCTGATCTGTAAAAAATTTCAGAGGCTGGCTGTCTATTGACGATCTGATCTATTTCTTCCTCTACCAAAGGGGAGGACGGTCTGGTGTTCCTTTGTGTAGGGGTGCAGCAGCTCTCTGTTTCCTCTGAAGACTGAATTTGAGGCTGGATGTCATTTTGCGCCTCAACCATAAGGGATGATGAATCAGCAACCGAGTTTTCAGGAATATCTTGAAAAAAATCCACAGCCTCTTGGTTGTTTTCTTCCTCAGTTGATTCATCCATGTTCTTGTGGTAGCTAGGATGCATATGAAATTCTTGAATGGCTGTCAACAGATCTTCTGATTGCATATTAACCAAATCCTCATCAATATCTAACAGGTACTGTATGATATTCTGAGATTGATCACAACAGTCCCATGATAAGGATGGAGAGTTTCCTTTATAGTTTCTGTAAAATACTTGGTGCATGTCCTTTAAGGAAAACAAACTCCGAGGTTCTAACCATTCATACCAGACCCTAGCCTTTCCTTCTAATGTTGCCATGAACATTTTCATTAGGCAGTCTTCATGCCATTCAACTTTAAATTTCCACACATGTATATGAAACTTGATGAGATGTAGCAAGGGGTCCTCAGCGTCTTCACCCTGAAAGGTAGGAAGGTTTTTCAACTAGTCCACTTCAGGCATTTTGTGTGGAAATCCAGGGATATGCTCCCTGCTCATTGGGGAATATCTTCTTTGTATGCATGGAAGCATGTTTGTAAATCAGAAAGAGGTCACTGTATCTTCTCAACCAGTTCAGAGTCCTCCACCAGAGGAGTCATCAGGTCTTTGGATCGTAGGAAGTGTGGAGTCGCCAGGTGGATGAATACGACTATTTGAGGCCGGATGCTATCCACCATCAGCAATTAGAAGCCAATCTAAATGCAACGTGGTCCCTTCCCCAGCAGAGTCGCCATTATGTTGGTGACGACAATGAGAAATAGACCAACTATCAGTGGTTCTTGACTCTCAGATTCGTCCCCAGTGGAGTCGCCATTATGTTCGGGTTCCCATGTTTTGGCCAGATTGGCAAGACCGAAAGATGAGACAACATCAGAACCACTTTGGGGCCCTAGGATCTAGCCCTCCTGTAACCAGAGAGGGATCTCTCCAATAAACAAAGAACGATTTATCTTTAAAAGAAAGCTCGGAATTTGAGGATATTGGGCTGGTTATGGGCTTATAGGAGAGGTTTAATGTAATTTGGTTGTGGAGGGTTCTTTGGGTTGGTTAGGAAGATCATGGCGAAAGCAATGGCTCTCAATCATGGCGACGGATGCTTAAATGAAGGTGGTGAAAGCAGAACATATCCAGGTGGGCACAATAATGGAGTCATGAAAGGAGAAATTACATGCAATCCAACTAGCCAAGGCTTTAGGCAGCTACACTAAAGGATCTTTTAGATAGATGATGGGATGGAACATTAAGGAGGAAAGTGAAAGAAGGAAAGCAACCGAATTTCTGTCTATAGATCAGGTCAGAGGTCATTTAACTCCAGACCTGCTTGGACATACTCAAAGGCAGCTCTCAAAGAGACAATGGGGCTGCTTATAGATCAGACCAGAGGTCATTTAACTCCAGATCTGCTTTAGCAACTCCAAGGGAGAAAACAGAGATAGATTTGACAAAGAAGCATCCAAGTGGAAAACCCCCAAGTTCATACATCAGCCAGCAGGCAATAACATCCGCTGCACTGGTTAAACCCATGAATTTACTCTTGGATAACACATTTTAGCAGAAAACATTGATGGCAAGGAGAGAAGACAGCATAGGGCACCTAACAAGGGTGAATCCTATACCATTATTCTGATGCAAGCCCTGAAGAACATGAAACAATATGAAAGTGTAATAACATAGTAAGAAACACATCACCAATAGTAATAGACCAGGATCCTGTGAAATGTGCTTTGATTAATTGATGCAAAACCAGTCATGCACAATAGGCTCAATGGTTGTTACAGCCCCAGACTTTCTCCTCCCAGCCTATTACATACAACTACTCTGCTACTCCCTCCCACGACTGTTCTAACAGTCAAATGAATCCCTCTAACAACAGATGCCCAGCAAGGCAACAACAACCGGGCAACCGACAACAACCTCTACATTATGCTCTCGAGGATCTTTTATAGGAGAAGAGGAAGAAACAGAAGTAGATGAACCATTAAATGAGATTCATTAAGACAAAATGGCGGAAGTGTCCACGCCGACTCTGCTTAATGGCAAAATGCAGCGCTGTATGTACTCTGAGACTGGTTTGGAGATCTCTGTCGGGTCGAGATTGACCTCTGATACATTCTTTACATCCTTACGGAGCCTGGAGCTTTGTGCTGCCATTCTGAAATAAATGACATGGATGGAAGTCTGCGACTTCTCCATACCTCCATTACTGCTGCTCAGACAGTCTTTAATGAAGCTCATGTCTGTGTATTTAATTTCCCTGGGCTCGAGGAGGCATGGAGATCGTTGTAGGAAGGTGTACTTCTGGAGTAAACGCGCTCTGATGTTAGGTGGCACAGTTATGACTTGCTGGTGCGCTCTTAGTCTTCAAACAGTGCCTTAATTCTTTGAATGCGGGATTATAACCATTAATCTTCACTTACAGGCTCAAATCCCTTAAATCCGTCTCTGCTATCCCGTTTGGCCGCTGAATTGGCCTCTCTGTGCTATCTGCACAATTTAAAATAAACCTGTTTATAACCCGGGCAGTGGTGGAGAAATACTGTGGAGGCGGAGGAACGCTGGTAGAAGAGTGGAGAAACGATGGAAAGTGGTGGCGAAACTAAGGAAAATAGTGGAAACAGTGCAGAGTGGCGGAGAAATGATCGCTAGTGTAGATGGCCAAAGGCTTTCACTTGAGCAAATTACAAAGAAAAGGGCGCAAAAAAATGGAGCGGAGCATGGATGTGGGACCAGGCAGAGGCGGAGGGTGATTGAATCAAAACCGTTAGATCTTAACCTAACGGATGGATAGGATGAACTTGGGCCAATCGCAATCGGAGATCGGAGCGGGGAGCGATCGCAACGCACAACACAAAATTTCCGATTGTGATTGAGATTGGAGATGCGATTGAGCTAGGACCGTCGATCTGGGGAAGGAATGGACGACGAAGCTGAAATCGGAAGGGCAGAGAGAAAGGAATGCGATTGCGATTGGAGAGGGACTTGCGATTGAGCGCTGACCGTTGATCTCAGGTCCAGATCAACGACTCACAATCCATCGGAGGGAGAAACAGGAGGTGCGAAGGGAATGAAGCGATTAGCGCTGCGCCGTAAGATCAGCAGGGAGATGAACGGTCGGGATGTAATCGGAGCATCGGGAGAAGGACTTGCGATTGACAATCAGGAGGGGAAAAGCGATTGAGCGCTGACCGTCAGATCGCGGGAAGGAATGGACGGCTGCGATGCAATCGGGAGGCAAACAGAAGGACTCGCGATTGCGATCGGAGGGGAGGTTGCGATTGAGCGATAGCCGTAGGATCGCGGGACAGATCAACGGTGGAGAAGTGGATCGGGGGGGGCAGTGCGATTAAGCGCTGGCCATTGGATCGCGGGGCAGATCAACGGCCAGGATGAGCTCGGAGGATCGCAATCGGGAAATCGGAGGACAGGGTTGTGATTGATCGGAGGGCGCACTTAACATGTTGTGATTGCGATCGGGCGGGGGGCTGCGATTAGCGTTCCGCCTTCAGATCTTGTGATAGATCGACAGCCCAAAACTCATCGTAGGACTTAAGTGTTAAAACAATTGCATAGGGGGTTTTCAATGATGCACGGGAATTGCACCCGCCCGACGCTCTGATTGCGATTGGCTCCCAAGGCTTAAGCACTTGGCTTTGGGGAAGGGTCACGTGGGGAAGTAGTTAAGGGACTGGCGGAAAGGGGCTAGGCCTATAACAAGGTCGGAATATGGGTTTTTAGCCCTTTTAAATGGATTTTAAGGGGTTTAAAGGGAAATGATAAGGGGGAAAATGGGAAATAAAAATTAAGGGAAGGATTCAAGGGGATTGTGGAGGTAAATGGGGAAATAGAATGGGAGACAAGGAGGAATAAAAAGAGGCTAAATGAGGGTAAACTAAAGGGGAAAGGAGGCCTTTGGGAATTTCTTCACATAGTAGAGAGGCTTTGTAAGGGAAATCAGTAGAGGGGATTTAATCAAAGGATAAAAGACACAGAGAGGCTTCAAGGAGACTGTGTTTTCAAAGGAAATGCATTCCTTGAAGACTCAAAAATAATTTAGCCCCCTATTTGCTTGTCAAAAATTTATAGGGGGGCTAACATCCTTCATATGACTTGGAGGTTTCTCTCTGTTCTTTAGGCTACTTTGGCTTTCAGACTACACCCATTAGTAGCCCTTCAGCTACTACATTTCATTTGTTTTATTGATGGCGAACTAACTCATCATGAAGGACCCTTTTGACCTTGTTATTTTGATCTTTTGCACATTGATCATTATTGCAATCACACCCCTGCAGAGATGTAAAAACATATGAATTTGAACCTTGGAGATCTTCCTTGGTGTCTTATGGAGATTTTTCCTGACCTAAGCATATTCTTTTAGACAGTGAACATGCTTATCTTCTTCTGTTTTGGACCTTTGTTGAATTTCTTCTAGACTGAGACACAGTAACCTCTTAGTGGTGTGTGACCTATGGATGAGGCAAGACTTGTATTGCAGATTAGGAACTAATTATGGCTTACTGGTACTGAACAGAGGATTTTGGCTCAAGATGTTTTAGCCAAGGAAAAACTCCCTGAACACCACTACCTAACTTAGAAATGGTCTTGACATTTTTTGAGTGTTTTCTTTGGTATGATTAGATTTTCAAATGACAGCATAACCAGGGATAGGGTTGCAGACACTTTGTCAATAGTTGGCTAATGAATGGCTTGAGGAATAAGGGTAAATGACAACAGATAACTTTCAGCTATGACAACTATGGATAGGGTTATTTTGCTGAAACCAGATAGGACTTGAAAAATGGGGTTTTTCCTCATCATATGCTGACAGGAAGGGGTAGGAGGACAAAAATTGTTTTCGGGTGTTTTCTAGAAGACAGATTTGACATTTTGGAGAGCAGCTTCTAGAAAACTCAACTAAGGAGACTAGTCATCAATAACAGGTAAAAATATTGATGACTAACACCTTCATGTGTGAACAAGGGCTAATGCATGTGGACAAGGTCAAGTTTGACCAAGTCAACAAAGCTAGTATGGAGGGAGTAGATCATTAATAGAGATAACCGAGTGCGAATATGAATCAGTTTAGATAGAATAAATCCACCTTGAGTATGAAAGAAGACATTGCATGGAGATCAAGACAAGGCTGACCAAATCAAACAATGTTGTTATGGAGGAATGGCATTGATGATGGGACAACGTAGTTTTGGAGGGAGATTAACTGCATGATGAAGGAAACCCTAATGATTGGGACGCAAGGTGAGAAGGCTCACATCGTTTATAAGGAAGAGGATGGTAGCCGTATGGGGGTTAGATTATGATTATTATTTTTTGATTATACATTTTGTTTAGACATACATATTTCTCTGGCTGTTTAGCTGAGATTGAATTTTGTTTAGCATTGGGTGTTCCTGATCGGGAATCCCACCTCTTCAATTGAGGAGCTCTTGGAGGAGTATTGCACCATATTGTCCACTATCTAGCTTTAGGCCAAAATTCACCTTTCTTTTACAGCATAATTCTGGTTGAGGGTATTGCTATTTTAGTAAGCTGTAGCAAGTGGAGACTAGATCTCTAGATCTAGGCCATTTCAGTGCTCATTTTCATTGGAGAAGTTTTTCTATTCCATTGGGAGGAGAGTATTGAAGGCATTGAGCCTCATTTCTAGATCTTGGCATCAGGAAAACTACATTCTGATCCCTACAACATAGAATAGATCTAGATCTGCGTAATTTCTGAAGGTGCAGTTGTAGGGTGGTTCAACACACCATTTGGAGAGTGGATTTTCTTTGTGTTGGGGATCTGCCCTTCACTTTGGAGATCTATTGGAGGAGGCTACTTATTGATTATTTTAGATCAGCCACACTTTCTAGATCTCTAATTTTCAATAGATCTATAGTCTTAAATCTCAGATCTAAATTTGTACTTGGTGTTTTGTTGAAAACCCCAAGGGGGTTCTTTAGAGGAGCTTGTATAGTGCATGGATATGATATAGATCTAAATTTTTATGCAAATAGTAGTGCTAGATATGATTTACAACCTACTACTATTGCAGAGGTAATAAAATAACATTGTCAGGATATTTCAGCTTTTATACATGGTTACAGCCCCTCTTTTTGCATGAATTTGGGCTATGATGTCTTGGGAGGCTTGTTTAACTAAGCTACCATGATTTGTTTTAGATATCCTTTTGTATTTGGCTGATATAAGGTCCAATATAATGGATCAATGGACTTCATTTAACTGTTATTGGATATATTTTTGAGAAATGTGTTTTTAGTGCATTTTATTGCTGCATTTCCCATTTGGGAATCTTACAGCATCGCAATCGTAAGCCAGAAGGGTTTGTTATGGGTGGCAGAGGCAAGTGCTAAACATCGCGAAGTGCGACGTGTAGTGAGAATGGAGGTGACATGAAAAAGAGAGGTGGGCCTATCTGCAACCTGCAGATCGTAGACTTTACCATATTCCTTAGCGCTAACCCTTTAAACTTGCGAAGTGCGATATGCGATCGGGTCCTACCCATATCGTACATCACAGAGTTTGGATTTTATCGCATGTCACTGATTTTTATGTTTATTGCATAATAAAATATTTAAATATTATCGCATACCACAATATTTAATGTTTATTGCATATCGCAATATTTAAAGTTTATCGCACATCGGTAATCGTAGGATTTAATGCCGGGCGAAAATGTGGTAAGTTATTTTATCTGTGATGCGATGTGGGGAAAAGGGTTACATGGTTGGAAGGGTCCTACTATATCACATCAACAAATTTGAAAGGTGGAAAACTTGGCTGCGAAAGGATAAAGAGTTCGAATGTGAAAAGGTAAGGAGGGGGTATGGTTTATGGTGTAATGTTATATACCACAGCTGTTTGATGGGGGGCAGAGCTACTAATGAAGTCTCAAAATGCTATGTACGTGGGTCTTGTGGTTTAAATGGGATTTAGAGCATTGGAGTTCAGAATTAGAAAAAATGAAGGGTAGGAAGAGGGTAGATGGCATGACTGAGGGTAGTATTGAGTTTTTTCACCATCACACTTAATGAGTAACACTTTACTCTTTCAACTAAACTGAATGCCAAATATATTCATTTTATGCTCTTGATAGCCAGGATCTCCCTTTCTTTTTCTAAAAAATAAATGATTGTCATGGAATATTATTTTCAGTATGGAAAATTTAATCAATAATCAATCACCTTGTAATACTATGAAATTCGGGATTCTAACAATGGCTCCACCTCAGGATGGCAGCTCCTCTAGGAGGTGTCAAGAAAATTGTAGACTAGAGGCCTGATCCATTGGGATGATCCCAAATCTGGAACTTAGTCTGCTAGAAAACATATGTGGATGACAATATCAAATCAACACTCTCTGTGAATTAAATTCTAGAATACACTTGTAATGAAAAACAAAACAACATTCTAGAACTAAAGCTGGAAAAATTTTCCAAGTACTGAGCTTATTTGCACACCTACCTACCCTATCCTACTGAAATTGCTACTGTTCTAAATGATACAATAATGCCAGTTCAGCTAGTCGAGTAGCAGAAGAAAAAAATGGACAACTTGATTGTTGGTCAAAAAAATTAGAAGCATAACTTAATCATGTGTCCATATAATCAAAGTTATAATATAAAATGGGAACTGCTGGTGTATTTGATCCTTATAGAGAATACATTTTTGAAAAATTGAGCTAAAAAGAACCTTCATATAATCTACTATACGATCAATAAAATCATGATGTATAATACTTTCTTCTAGGCCTTCAATGACTAATTGATCAGTTATATCCTTAGTATTAAACCTTGAAACCTCATCTTCAGTTTGGTACTTGAAAGCACAATCATCCTCAATATGTAAGTCAAGAGGTAGTACAATTTCCTGTTTCTTAGGGGAAGGAATATTTTCCAAGAATTATTTAGAATCTTGGAAATTATATGACTGAATTTGAGAATTCAAAGGTTCAATACCAGTTGCATATCGTTCAAAAACTATCTCCAGGAAACATGTTTTAGCTTCAGGACTAAATTTTCTTGATTTCAAAATAAGAAAGACAGCCTCTAAGAAATATTGATCAAGCTGAAATTATGATAATTGATTCCCGAATGCATTTAAAATTGCACTAGATAGAAGGTTTGCCACAAAACTTGTCATCTTTTTCAATAATAAGTCTGGTCAGCATGTTGTGGAGTCACCATGAATGCTCAAAAATTGGGTTCTTTGAATCATGGAGTCGCTAGGTGAATAATGCAGCCTTCTTCTGTCTAGTCACTATCCACCACTAGTAACCATATCTGAAATTTGATGTGATTTCTGAGGAAGAATAAATTTAGTCCCCAGTATGGTTGCCATTATGTTGTCACCACGTAATTCTGAAGGCTAAAGACAGAACCATGGAGCGAAACATCAAACCGCTTTGGAATCTAGGACCCAGCCTTCCTACATTTAGAGAGGGTTCTCTCTGTTAGATATAGATTTGCTTATAGGGGAATTTTAGGCTAGCTATTAGTACATAGCGGTTTGTTTGAAGATTTGGTTGAGACAGAAGAAGGGGGCCATTGGGTGATGGAGTCAAACAGGTGAAAATATATTCAAATGGATGAACAACTGAGGTCAGGTGAAACCAAGAAAGCTAGCCATGTCAATGGATCTTAAAAGCTTATGAAATGGAAAAGATGAGGAGCTTAAGGTTCAAAGGGAATGTAAAGCAGTCTGTCTATGAATTATACATTTCAGTCTTAGAAAAAACATAATGTACTATTTCAAGACTGAGCAGGGTTACCCATGGCAAATCCTACACAAAAAATTGTATCCGCAGTAAAGAAAATAAAAATGTATGTAAAACGGAAGAATCACAAATTACATAGGAGAAGCACTTCACCACAGATCATAACAAAATAATCCGGAAAACAAAATAATCCCTCATTCACTCACAAGAGAGTGCTTACAATCGAATGAGTCTATTACAATGGTTTTTCCCTCTCGGGCCTCTTCATACTATTAATGCATGCATTAGATATATCAAAGCGTAAGTCGGTTTCTCTGTTTGTTACAATGATAGTTATTAATTACAATCAAACTAAACGTTTGCCAAGTTGAACCAAGCAAGCGGTGATAAGGAAAGTTTAGTCATCGCGCCATCGTGTTATTGATTTCCTCCTGTCCAAGCCCATTCTGCTTGCCTTTCTCCGAAATCATCCAACCCATTGATCCTCCTGATCTGACGGTAGTCGCTTAATCGTTGTTTTCTCCTCTGTTCGCAGCATCTGTTATCTATGCGACCTGGCGAAGTGATCTGGTTTGTTGATATTTTAAATCTAACGATCAACTCTCCATCCCTTCATTACATAACCATCAATCTCCTATGTCATCCCATCGGTCCCACCCGACCACGCTGGGATTTTCATCGTGTTTTCTTTCAATCCCCACTGTGGATCCCCCAGATATAACGACCCACAGTCATCTCCGCGCTCATTTCTCCATAACTGTTTAAAACCCATTTTCAACGCAAAATTAGCAGTTTTGAGGTGGACAGGTGTCAATGCTTGAACCATATCACATTACCCCAGCTCAATACCACAAACTGCTCTGACCCCACGTGAAAACCGCCTCCAGTTTTCTGTGAAACCACCTATCATTATTTCGCACCATAATTTGAATTAAACCCTAGTTCCACCTTTTTCCATGGGTTTTCCACCCCCACTACATTCATCCTCCTCTGCATTACTCCTCCACCCCTCGTCGAGCCCTTTCAAGCAATTTTACCATATAATGCAGGTTTTATTTAACGGTTGGTTGTTTGTTACAGGTTTTATGGCGGTAATCATAAAATCCATACCACAGTCAAAGAAAGTACCTGCGAGCAAAAAATAAAAGTAGTGAAGATTAAAAGAGAATCAGAGATTAAAGTTAAAGGATTAAAGAAAAATTTTGAAGATCAAAAGCTTAATCTATAGCTTTAAAGATAAAGACACAATGATGAAGACCAAAGTTGATAAATAAGGCCTTAAAGCATATCAAAGGCCTAATTCATGATTAAAGCACTGAAATAGAGACAAATCAGCAAAAGACAACCTTAAATTCCAGATCATCAAGGCTATTTACTCCCCCAAAGACTGAAAAATCCACCTACATGCCTACTTACTCAAAATCCTACAAAGTTAATGTACAGGCAGAGATATTTTACAAAGACAACTCATAAAGTAATTGCCAGCCACCAAAAGCCCTAAAAGTCAACAAAAGTGACTGAAGTAGATGAAAGTTAATGTAAAAATCAATTAACAGAGTTAAGACATTAGATATCATCTCCATTAGGCCTCCCAAAGGTCGAGAAGCATTTACTCTATATTAATTGAATAGTTAGACCTTCCTTTCACTCCACCTCCTCAATTTACCTATATATATCATATGAGGAGCCTAGTATTGTTGTTGGTTGGATACTTGTTGAATGTAAATAGTTGTTGAAGCTACTAAAGCTCTATTAGTGATTGAAGAAAGATAGGCTGAGAAGAGAAGTTTGAAGTTGTAAAGACCTACTGGACTTGAAGTTTGTAACTGGTTTGAACATCAAATATACAAGCTAATTTATGGGATCCTGGTCTATGTCAATGGTGATGTTTTTCTTACTGTAATTGTTGTTTTTCTTGTTTTTTCATAATGTCTACTTTCTATGATAAAGAACAAAAAATTTAGATTTGGATTTACTGTAAAAGGTACCCTAAGTCTCACTAATAAGCTTTATCTTTATTTTTTCTTCTAATTGTTGCTTTAGGAATGATTTCAATAGAGTATAACCAATCAAGGAATGTTGGTGAGCCCATGTCTTGCTGATTAAATCCTAAGATGTTGTTCTTGAATGATCTTTTCACTGCATGTTAAGTACAGTCCTAGTCAAGGAAGTTTATGGTTAGCCCTGTCCATTGTTTAGTTTTCAACAGTTGTTTTGAAAGTTTTCCTTGAAGAGTATGCCAAAAGCAGGATAGGTTCAAAGTCCTTACTTGATCTTAGGCTAATTTTTATGTTTATCTTAAATCTTTTCACTTGAGAGTATGCCGAAAGCAGGATAGGTTCAAAGTCCTTACCTGATCTTAGGTTGCCCTTTGTTTCCTTATATGTTTGCTTCTTTCACCACACTTCTTAATGTCCCATACCACAAAATCAATCTAAAGAGATCCTTTGATATAGATAACGTGCCCCATAGACCACTCTTGAAACTTTTTGTGCAATTAAATCCTTTTGTGACTCCATATCCCAACGGATTGATACTGTCTCTTACCTATCCTATCAGCTGAACCATTCTTTCAACTTACTCCTACCTTTACCCTTCAAAATACTTCCTTTATTTTCATGATATCCTGCCCAACCAAAAACAAAAAAATCCCTTGAGCTTCATAACCAGCCTAATATTCATATCATGAGCCTATAAGCATATCATTCTAAAACACATATAAGAGATCCGTCTCTGAATCTAGGAAGGCTAGGTCCTAAGATTCGAAAGTGGTTCTAATTTAGGCCCCGTAGCATTTGTTCTTGCCAATCTTGCAAACTATGGGGATCCTAACATTATCATCTAAGAATTATTCATTTATGTAATGTATTGGAGTTTTCCCCCTTGAAGTGGTTGATTTCTAAGGTGTTGAGCTCTCTTTTCTTCTGTTTTTGGAGCTTGTTTCACAACATTTGGTATTAGAGCTTTGGATTCTATGGTTTCACTGCTCCAAACAAATCATCATGGAATTTTCGCTATCACGTTTTTTCTATGAAGCTTCAGAAGCTGAAATTGTTAGAGTGTGAATTCGAAATCCTAAGGAACATTGTTGCAACATTTTAGAGCTTGGTTTGTAAAATTTTTGGAGATATAATCTGTGGAAGTTAGGAAGTTTTGCAAGCTCCTGAATTTAACCTAAACAGGTCATTGGGGTAGTTTCACTATAACTATTTTTCTATGAGGGTTCAGAAGCTGAAATTTTCACAGAGTGAAGCAGAAATCCCAACGAATGTCTTGGAAGAATTTTAGATATTGATTCGCACTATTTATGGAGGTAGGATTTGTGGAAGTTAGGGCTTTTTCAGGCTCCCGAATTTCATCTCAAAGAGGTGATCGTCGGAAAATATTTATAACTCTTTCTCTTTGAGCATCAGATTGGAATTCTATAAAGTATGGCCATAAGTACACTGACTTTAGTTTCGTTTCTATCAATTTCAGAGAGGAAGGATCAAACAGTGACATGTGGTAAGTTGTACAAGTTCGCTCTACTGAACTAGTCCATAATTAGGTCATTGTGGGAGATTGGACATAACTTTTCCTTGAACAATCCAAATCAGGTCAGACCTATGGCATTAGAAAGAGGATTTAGAGGGCTACCGCAGGGCCAAATTTTATATATTGAAGATCTGAAATAGTATATATAATTCAGTTTCAATATCGAGCTTCTCAAAAGAAAGAAAAATGTGTGTATTTGTTTCTTTCTGAATTGCATAAGTCTTGTGTAAAAAATCAATTTGAAGTGATTCCAAGGGCATATTAAGCATACATTTCAGTATTTGGTTCTAAAATTCCTCCTAAAAATAATTCAACACCCATTAAGCCCTCAGAATACTCTACTATGACTCATGAAGATGAATAATTGCAACATGATCTATCAAAATTACAAGAGCAAGTGCACCAAATTCCGCTCTCGCAAAGAGCAGCAAAAAATGAAATGGAAGTTTTGAAGAAAGCCATGGAGGCGAAGATGGATTGGTTTGAAGAATAATATGGATGGTTTGAAGAATGTCATGGAAGCTAAGATGGATAGCATGGAAGCTAATATGTAGGACATGGAAGAAAAAATGAAAGATCACATGGAAAACATGAAGAATGATCTAAAAGAAGACATGGGAGGTTTAAAAAAGTTGATACAAGAAATGATTCCAAATGGTGAAAAGATAGTAGAAGAAACTCATGATGAGAACAAAATAGATTTTAATCATGATTTCATAAACTCTAATGTTGGATGGAAGAACCACCATATTTCAAAGATGGATATGAGGAAGTTTGATGGGAAGGATCCCATAACATGGATACTATAGATGGAGCAATATTTTGATCTCAATAATATGCAAAACACACAAAAGGTTCCCATTTCAACTTTACATTTAAAACAAAATACATTTGTATGGTATCGATAGCTTTGCTCCCATAAAAAAATTGTCACTTGGTCAATTTTTACGGAGGAAATGATAGAATATTATGAGGATACAAAGAGCAACACCTTCTTTAGCCATTGATAAATCTGATACAAAAGGGTTCAGTGGTGAAGCACATTCAGGACTTCCAAAAATTGAATATAAGGGTAGCTGATATTCCAGAGGAACACATGATTGATGTCTTCATAGGGACTTTAAAGGATAAAATCTAACATGAAGTTCACATTTGGTAACCTGATTCATTGGAGAAGGCATTCAGGTTGCCAAGAAAAATTGAATGTAAAATTATGGCGACAAGGAAGCCTACTACTCACATCTATAAAGATGGAAGTGTTACTACTCCTAGAATTCCACAACCTACAAGGTTGACACCACAACAATTGGATGAAAAAAGAGAAAAAGGGATTTTCTACAGTTGTGATAGCAAATACACTAAAGATCATAAGTGTGCTGAGAAGAAATTATTTTACATAGATTGTGAAGAGGAGGAATAAAATGAATGAGAAACTTCAAAAAAAGAGGATATACACCAGGAAGAAACCCTAGAAGAAGAAGAAATGAGTTAGACCATATCATGTAATGCATTGGAAGGAATTACCACTCCTCAAACTCTCAAGATAGAAGGACATATCAAGAATAAAAATTTAATAGTGTTGATTGATTCGGGTAGTACCCATAATTTTATTAATTGTAAGGTAGCCAAGGAATTGAATTGTTTCCTATACCCAACACCAGAATTTCAAGTGATGGTTGCAAATGGAGGAAATATAAATTGCTCAGGAAAATTCCATAATATAAAGCTAGCCATGGCAGAATATATATTAAACAGTCAAACACTTTCCATCCCAATGGGAGGTGTTGATGTTGTACTAGGAGTACAATTGTTACAATCTTTGGGGACGGTAGCTTTTAATTTTCAAGAACTTTTCTTGAAATTTTTTTCAGAAGGAAAGTAAATCGAATTATGGGGTATTGCAGGGAAGCCAGGAAAGATAATAAACTCTAATGTGATGACAAAGCTTCTAAAGAAATAACAACAAGGTGTAATTGCACAATTATGCTCACTAGAAGTTCCAACATCAAAATCATCTATTTCTTCAGATCTCCAAAAAGTCTTGGACAATCATTCCAAGGTGTTTGATACTCCCAAAGGACCCCAACCTATTCGTGATCATGATCATGCTATTCATTTGATTCCATGTAGTGTTCCTCCAAACATCAGGCCTTACAGATATCCTTATGTCCAAAAGAGTTAAATTGAATGTATTATTGCAGAAATGTTAGAGATTGGTATAATTCAACCTAGTCAAATTTATTTCTCTGCCCCAGTAATATTAGTGCACAAGAAATATGGATCATGGCACATGCGTTCGGATTATAGGGAGCTCAATAAGCTCACTATTAAAGATACATTTCCTATTCCTGTGATTGATGAATTATTGGATGAATTACATGGAGAAATTTATTTTACCAAGTTGGATCTTCGTTTAGGATATCATTGTAGGTTTTAACCCTTTTAGCCTCAACCATATCTCTAAAAAAGTGATATTGAAAATCAATGTGCTTTGTATTTTAATGATAAGCAGGGTTCTTAGCCAAGAAAATTGCACTTTGGCTATCACAGTCTATCGTTATAGCTTGTTGTACCAACCCCATACTTGAACACAATCTCTGCAACCAAACTGCTTCCTTGCTTGCATGAGTGGCTGCCATGTATTCTACCTTTGTAGTTGAAAGAGCTACTATAGACTGTATTTTACTCATCCAACTAACTGCGCCTCCAAATAGGCTAAACACATACCCACTTGTAGATCCTCTTTGGTCCAGATCTCCAGCCTAGTCTGCATCAACAAAAACATGAATGTCCAACATTCTTTCCAATCCTGGTCTTCCCTGGTAGCACAAGCCATAATCACTAGTGCCACGTAAATATCTGAAAACCCGCTTCACTGCTGTCCATTGCTCCTTCCCTGGGTTTGACATAAACCTGCTCAATACTCCCACTACATGTGCAATGTCGGGTCTAGTAAAGACCATTGCATACATCAGGCTACCCACTACACTTCCATATGGAACATGGGACATATCCTTCTCTTCTTCATGTGTCTTGTGACACTATTCAGCAGATAGCTTTACACCTACATGAATAGGAACATTCACAATTTTACTATCCTGCATATTGAACCTCTACAATATAGTCTCGACATACTTCCTCTGGTTTAACCAGAGCTTCCTCTTTTCCCGATCTCTCTTAATTTCGATGCCCAAAATATAGTTTGCAGCACCAAGATCCTTCATGTCGAATTTGGAGAATAGTTGGGTCTTCAAATCTTGGATAATTTCTTTTTCATTTACAATCAACAACATATCATCCACATACAAGACCAAATAAATAAAGCGGTCACCAATTAATTTAAAATAAACAAAGTGATCCTCCTTGCTTCTGGTGAAGCCAAGTCCCTGTATATAGGTATCAAATTTCTGATACCACATCCTTGGTGATTGTTTTAACCCATACAGAGACTTCTTCAACATGCATACCAGTTCTTTCTTACCCTTCACCATAAAAACTTCAAGTTGCTTCATGTAGATCTCATCTTCTAGATCCTCGTGAAGAAATTTTGTCTTCACATCCATCTGTTCTATCTCAAAATGAAATGCAACAGCAACAGATAAAAGTAATCTAATAGAAGTAACTTTGGCAACATGAGAAAAAATATCACCAAAATCAATTCCCGACACCTGGGAATAACCTTTTGCTACCAACTAAGCTTTTTATTTCTCCACCTTGCCTTCTACATTCATCTTCTTCTTAAACACCCATTTGCTCCTGATGGGCTTCCTTCCAGCCGGAAACTCCACCAGATCCCATGCCTCCTTTTTGTGCAAGGATTCCATTTCATCAACCATGGCCTCCTTCGAGAGTTTTCCATCCTCTGAATCTACTGCCTCCCTAAAAATTTTGGGATCGTCATTAGTTATATTTAATGAAAAGCATAGATAGAAAGAAAATGGACTATACCTTTCTGGTTGCCTTCTTTCCTGAACTGATCTTCTCAAAGCTGGGGTTTGTGGCTCTTCGTCTTCTGAATCTTCTTCTCTTGTAGAGTCTGATTCATACTCCTTTAGCTCAAAATCTATCTTCTTGGGTTCCTTTGGTATGAATTCATGTTTAACAACATCTTTTACCTCTCTAAACACCACATCTCAGTTGTACACAACCTTCCTTGTTTCCAGGTTCCAAAGCTTGTAACCTTTTAAACCATCCTTATACCCAATAAAGATGCACCTTTCAGATTTATTATCCAACTTGGTCCTTTTCTGCTTTGGAACATGTACATATGCATCACATCCAAATACCCTTAGATGTGAAAGAGAGGTTTTCTTACCAGTCCATACCTCATGTGGAGTCTTATCCTCCAACACTGATGAAGGTGATCTGTTAACCAGATAGCATGCAGTCTCCACTGCCTCTGCCCAGAATTCTTGTCCTAACTCGGTACCACTGAGCATGCTTCTTGCCTTTTCCATCAATGTTTTGTTCATTCTTTCTACAACTCCATTTTGATGAGGTGTGTATGGAGTAGTCTTCTGTCGTGCTATACCACACTTCTTACAGAACTCTTCAAATTCCTTCTTGCAGAACTCCCCACCATTATTTGTCCTCGGCGCCTTTATCTTCTTCTCTGTCTGGTTTTCCACCAGAGCCTTAAATTCTTTAAATCTGTCAAAGACTTCAGATTTCTTCCTCGAGAAATATATCCATGTATTCCTTGAGAAGTCATCTATGAATGAAACATAGTACACAGACTTTCCTAGTGATGGAACTGACACAGGTCCAAACACATCATTGTGCACAAGTTCTAATATCTTGTTCGCCCTCTTAGCACCAGAAGGAAAACTCACCCGATTCTGCTTCCCATATACACAATGTTCACAGAAATCAAAATCCAGAGAACAATTAGACATACCTTCTACCATACCATCTCTATGTAGTATCCGAAGGCCCTTCTCTCCGATATGTCCAAGCCTTTGATGCCATAGCATGGTCTTTTCTCCAGAGACAGCTAGACTTTCCGTCCCACTTTCAGGAACCACAGAACTGTTACACCCATCAATAACAGTGCTACCTTGTATCTTGTACAGAGTTCCAGTCCGAACTCCCCGCATTAATACCAATGCTCCCCGAACCATCTTGCAGGCATCTTTCTCGAACACTGTTTTTACACCTGCATCATCCATCTTGCTTACAGAAATCAGATTTCTGGCCAATGCAGGAATATGTAGAACACCAGGAAGTGTTCTAATCCTTCCACCTTGTAGCTTCAGCTTGACCTTTCCACGTCCAATGATTCTGGCCTTCCTATCATCCCCTAGGAAGACATCACCAACATCATATTTCTCATACTCGCAGAACCACTCCATATGGGGAGTGAAGTGAAAGGATGCACCTGAGTCAATCAACCATGACTCATGATCTACATGTGTATTTGAAGAAGAAGCCAAATACACATCCCCACCTTCATTCGAGGTGGTTTTTGCCTCTGCAGAAGGAGCATCATCAGATCCCTTTCCTTTCTGAGGAGCTTTAGATCTGCAGTCCTTTTTGTAGTGCCCTTCCTTTCCGCATTTCCAGCATACCTTTACAAACTTTCCAGGAGATTTAGATCTCCCTCTAGATTTGGATCTCCCACTCAAAACCTTATTCTTGTTTTTGTTTTGGGACCTTCCTCGTACAGATAAGGCATCTCCATTTTTTCCCTCCATATTTCTCCATCTCATTTCCTCTGACAACAAGGCTGAGACAACGTCATCAAAATTCAAGGTAGTTGTATTGATACCTATTGCAATAACCAGACTGTCCCACGAGTTTGGTAGAGAACACAACAAACTGATGCACTTATCTTCATATGAGATTTTAATATCAACAGATGACAGCTGACATACCATAGTATTGAAGGCGTTCAGATGCTCTGTCACTGAGTCTCCATCCTTCATCCTCAGGTTATACAGCTTTTTCCACAGGAACAGCCTATTCACCAGAGACTTAGATTGGTACAAATTCCCAAGTTTTTCCCACAAATTCTTCACCGTATCTTCCCTAGATACATTCAACAATACTGAATCTGAGACACACAACCATATTGTGCTCTTAGCCTTCCGATCCAGTTTCTTCCAGTCTTCATCTAACATTGCCTTTTTTTTAGTACCTAGATCTACTGCAATCCACTGATATTTATCCACCAACAGATCCTCCATCTTGAGCTTCCACAACTCAAAACTCTGATCATTAAATTTTTCATTCTCTATCTTTCCGCCGCTCGCTATATTCTTTCACCGCAAGAATCGATCCCGCAGATCTCCCACTGAACAGGGTCTACCTCAGGCCTGAGAAAAAAACCCTTAGCAGCAAAGGCGTCCCCTTGAATTTGAAACAACTCTGATACCAAATGTAGGTTTTAACCCTGAACAAAAATTATCTACACACGAATCTTATAATAGAAAATAAACAATAGCGAGAGCATAAAACATAAAACGGATAAACACAAAGACTTTCCCCTGGATCCCAAATCAGGACGACCAGCTTGATTTTTCATTATATTCCTTTTAGTGTTACAACACATATATATACATGCCGAAGCATACATAAACCCCAATCCATTAACCCTGGATTAGAACATAATCGTAGTTAATGTTTATTTTTTGTTATAAGACTTGTGTGTAGATAATTTCTTTTCAGGGTTAAAACCTACAATCATCAAATTAGAATGAGGACTGAATATATTCCGAAAACAACATTTTGAACTCATGAGGGTCATTATGAATTTTTGGTCATGCCTTTTGGCCTTACTAATGCACCTTCTACATTTCAAGGGTTGATGAATTCCATTTTCAAACCATTCCTTAGAAAATTTGTGCTAGTATTTTTTGATGATATACTAATCTATAGTAGGTCTTAGAAGGATCATGTTCGACATGTTGACAGTGTGCTCAAACTATTGGAGGAGAAAAAATTATATGCAAAAAAATCCAAATGTTTCTTTGGAGTACACGAGGTGGAATATATGGGTCATATTGTATCTCACGAGGGTGTTAAGGTAGACCCTAACAAAATTAAAGCCATTAAGGAATGGAAATTCCCCACAACCATAAAGTAGTTGCGCAAATTTCTCGAGTTAATAGGGTATTATCGCAAGTTTGTTAAAAATTATGGGAGAATAGCGGCACCTCTAACAACATTATTGAAGAAAGATGCATTTTCATGGACTTCTGAAGCAACTAAGGCCTTTGGACATCTTAAAGAGGCAATGTGCCTAGCACCAATCTTAGCTATGCCATACTTCATAAAAACCTTTATTGTGGAATGTGATGCTTCAGGAAATGGAATTGGTGCTATTTTAATGCAAGAAGGAAGACTCGTTGCTTTTGAAAGTCATTCAATCAAAGGAAAGTATTTACAAAAGGCTATTTATGAGAAGGAAATGTTGGCAATACTACATGCACTAAATAAATGGAGACCTTACCTAATGGGAAGGCACTTCAAGGTAAAAACTAATCATGATAGTCTTAAACACTTTTTGGAACAAAGATTATCTTCAGAAGAGCTACAAAAATGGGTAACAAAGATTTTGGGTTATGAAGTTGAAATCATCTAAAAAAAGGGGAAGCTAAATGTTGTTGCAGATGCACTCTCAGGAAAGGATGAAGAGGTGGAAGAATTGATTTGTGCCATTTCTATTATCCAACCAGATTGGATAACTGAAGCAAGGGATGAATGGAAGAAGGACGAAGAAGTGTGGACACTCATTCAAAATTTGCAGCAAGATCCTAGTACATCTGATACATTCAGTTGGAAAAATGATTCCTTATGGTACAAAGATCACTTATATATTTGCAAGAATTCCTAACTAAAATAAAAGATTGTTTTGGAATTTCACACTTCTCCTTTAGGAGGACACCCGGGATTTTTAAAAACTTACCACAGGGTGAAGAAAGACTTTTTTTGGGATGGCCTTAAATCTGATATTCAAAATTTTGTGGCGGAATGTTTGGTTTGCCAGAAAATTAAATTTGAGGCAATTAAGTCAACGTTGGGAGGATATTTCAATGGATTTTATCACAGGTTTACCTAAGTCTAAAGGAAGGAGTGTCATCATGGTGGTAGTTGATAGACTTACCAAGTATTCACACTTTTGTGCATTATCTCATCTAGTTAAAGCAAGTACAGTTGCTACTTCATTTATGGAAACAATTAAAAAGCTACATGGAAACCCAAATATTATTGTAAGTGACAGAGATCCCATTTTTAGAGGAAATTTTTAGACAGAATTATTTTCTTGTTTGGGGTACTCAACTAGCTCATAGATCATCTTAATATTCTCAATCTAATGGTCAAACAAAGATAGTGAATAAATGTTTGGAAGGATATCTTCGTTGTCTTGTATCTGATAAGCAAGCACAATGGGTCAAGTGGTTACCTCTCGCTGAATGGTGGTATAACACTTCCTTCCGTACTGCAGCAAAAATGACCCCATTTATGGCACTTTATGGATACCATCCACCATCCATCACATCTTTTTTAAGGGAAAATTATTGGGTTCAAGCAGTGGAGGATCATATTGAGCATCGACAAGAAGTTCTCCAACTCTTAAAGGATAACCTAAATTTGGCACAAAATCGAATGAAACAACAGGCAGATCAACATCACAGTGAGAGAAATTTTGATGTGGGAGACTGGGTATTTTTACGGCTACAACCATACAAACAAATTTCCCTCAAGAAAGATAAGAAGGATAATAAATTATCGCCAAAGTACTATGGTCCTTACAAGGCATTGCAAAAGATTGGTACTATGGCATAAAAATTGGAGCTTCCTGCTTCTTCACGAGCGCATCTATTTTTCCATGTTTCATGCATAAAAAAGGTTATAGGGGACAAAATTATAGTTCAAACAATATTTCCAAAACTTGATGAGGAAGGAGAAGCCATATTGGAACCTGAAGCAGTCATGGAAACAAGAACTCGACAGCTACAAAGTCAATCAATTTCAGAGTGTCTCATCAAATGGAAGAACTTACCCACTGAAGATCCTACATGGGAGGATGAAAATTTTATGAAAAAGCACCAAGAGCTACTCAAGCGTTGAGGACAACACTTTTTTGAAGAAGAGGAGCATGTTAGGTCCGTATATTGCTAGTATAGTCCCTTATTGTTGTTAGTGTAATGCCCTTATTGTTCTTGTAGTGCCCTTGTAACCCCCATATTGTTATGATTGTGCCCTTACATTGTTATTGTTAGGTCGGCTAGGATTACATTGTGGCCCCATGGAATCTGATATATAGAAAGGAGGCTTTGTCATTTGTATCATCCAAGAATTATTCATTTATGTAATGTATTGGAGGTTTCCCCCTCGAAGTGGCTGATTTCTAAGGCGTTGAGCTCTCTTTTCCTCTATTTTTGGAGCTGGTTTCAAAACAACGACGAAGGCAAGTGCTAAACCTCGGGAAGTGCAGCGTGCAATGAGAATGGAGGTGACGTGGAAAAGAGAGGTGGGCCCGTCCGCAACCCACATATCATAGACTTTACCATATTCCTTAGTGATAACCCTTTAAACTTGCAAAGTGTGATATGCGATCGAGTCCCACACTAATCGCACATCGCAGTGTTTAGAGCTTATCACATGCCGCCAATTTTGAGGTTTATTGCATACCGCAATATTTAAATTTTATCGCATACCGCAATATTTAAAGTTTATTGCATACCACAATATTTAAATTTTATCCCACATCGGTGATCGCAAGATTTAACAGTGGGCAAAAATGTGGTAAGTTATTTTATTTATGATGCAATGTGGGGAAAAGGGTGACATGGTTGGAAGGGTCCTACTATATCGCATCGGCAGAGTTAAAAGGTGGTAAACTTGGCTGTGAAATGATAAAGAGTGAAAATGTAGAAAGGTAAGAAGGGGGTAAGGTTTATGGTGTAATGTTATATTCCACGGCTGTTTGAAGGGGGGGAAGAGCTGCTAATGAAGCTATAAAAGGCTATGTATGTGGGTCTTCGGGGTTTAAATGGGATTTAGATTATTGGAGTCTAGAATTAGAAAAAATGAAGGGTAAGAAGAGGGTATATGGCATGAATGAGGGTAGTATGGAGTTTTCTCACCATCACACTTAATCAGTAACACTTTCCTCTTTCAACTACACTGAAAGTTAGATATATTCATTTGATTCTCTTGACAGCAAGGACCTCCCTTTATTTTTCTGAAAATAAATGATAGTCATGGAATATTACTTTCAGTATGAAAATTCAAATGAATAATTAGTCACCTTGTGATACTGTGAAATACAGGAGTATAACACCAATGACTAGTAGAGTCGATGTTTCGGGGAATCAACACCCTAGAGGTTGGTTGGGATACAACCTCCACAGAGCAGGGGCGTACTACTTAACAGAGACTCACACAACCATGCACGTTCAGAAAAACTAAATAGAGCAGAATGAGAGATTTACCCATTGGTCCTACGTTTGAAGTAGATCCACGTGGAGTCCAAACTCCCTGCAACCGTCCTTCCTCCTTAACCTGAAATACAAGAAGAAACCAGCACAAAGGACAAGTTGTACAGCATATATCTACTCTATATGTTAGTGAGATTCATATACAACATTAAATAAATCATAATGAATGCTTGTATAACAAATATTCTTCATACATTAAAGCATACACTAACACGTTTATTTCGGGAACAGCATGATACTTCTTTATTATAAATAGTACGTACAAAAGTAATCAAGAGGAGAGATCACCTGATCCTTCCAAGGCCTTCGCAGACCGTCGTCCGGATCCGTCCAGCCCTTGCCTCGCTAAGACTCCTTCCAAACTGGTGCATACGAGATAACATATAAAGGGATGTATATCTCAAGGGAAAAGTCGCGTATGCGCAAGTCCGTAACCCAAAAAAGTGTTTCTAATGCAAATTTTGATGAAATTTCTCAGGATGACCATCTCATGGAGGGAACGTGAGCATAGCGCAATAGACCAAGAGGTCATGCAGGATCGTGCAGCACAAAATGTCCTCCGAAACTGTGGATTGTTCAAATTCTTTAAAATGCCCAATATGAAAAGTAATGTGCGATTGCTTGAAATGCTCGTAAATTACTGGGAACCAGATCATGATTGCTTCATAATTGATCAGATGCCACTACGCATAGAAGTGGAAGATATATACTTTATCACTAGACTCTCCAGGAGGGGAGATCCAGTGGACTTGCACGGAAAGCCCCTGGGAGGATTGACCGTGGAAGACTATGTCCAAATATATTGCGTAGAGAATTCCAAGAAGGTTGGAACACAGATTGCAATTAGAGATATCAGGGACTTGCACATAAAGATCCTCCTGTTCACCATCGGCAGAGTGGCAGGATCTGCCTCACTACACCAGGCGTCCAGGACGCACATGAGCATAGCTGTAGAATGCTTAATTCATGTGTATGATTGGTGCACAACCCTGCTACTGAATATGAAACAACAGCTGACCTCCATTCGCCAAACAAAGACAAAACACTTTGGCTATGGGACCATTTTGACAACATTCTTCTTCGAGAGAGTTCCAGCTTTGAGACCCAAAGTCATCTCGACTATCAGCAGCCCGCGGGACCCAAGAATTTCCCGTTGGGCAGACATGATGAAGAGACTAGGGGGCAGCGAGGTACCCCGAACCACCTGGGACGATGAGTTCTTCCTGTGGTGGAGAGAACAGATCATCGCAGTGGACGACTATCCCTATGCCGGGATGGATTTCCGAGGAGATCCAGATCTAGTACTTCCACCCGGAGCAGCATGGGGAGCAGTCGGTAAGTTTTGCAAAATTTTTTAACTTATATGATTTTTTGGATTTTTTCAAATATGTATGAAAAAATGAAAAACAAACATGTTTTTGGATTGGATTCATAATGACTGACGATTAAAAATGATCATGTTTCAGATGTTGGACCAGTTCGTCCTGAGGGCCTAGCACGTCACAAGCGCCGTAGAGGTGAGGCGGAGACAGCGGATTCTGACAGGACACTCCAGGCCGTGCAGAGAAACTTGGAGGGACTGACCCGCCAAATCCCTCTGGCTGCCGTGGAGGACTTGCCAGAAGCCGTCCAGAGATGGGTTGTAGGAGTACCCCGGGACTGGGTTAGACTATTCCGCCATGTGGCCACTGCAGTGATGTTCTATAGGAACACGACTTCTGGGCAGGGTCCTCAGGAGTAGACAGATTTTATATATTAGATGACTGTATATTCTTTTTTGAGACTGAACATGATGGGGCATAAGCCCAAGTTTTGTACGACCTTTATGGATCCAAATTTTGTAAAGTTTTTTGACATACCGATGATATATATAGCGATATTTGATGTGATGTGATAAATGTATCAAATGTATGATGTTTTTGATGATTAGATTTTATTGTATTGAATGATTAATATGCCAATCTAAAGCTTGATTAGCTAATGAGTTAGAAAACCAATTGTCAGCTCGAGGAATATGAATGAATGTTAAAAGTTGAAATGACCTTTGTAACAAACGTACCCTCAAGAACAATCGTAATAAAAATGGATCTCGTACCCGATAAGTGTTGTTCAACTGCGACACCACCAGCTGGGAGTCCAAGAAAACTACCAACGAATCAACACCCAAAGATATTGCGTCCGAGAGTAGATGAATGACTGCAGTGTATTCTGCTACGTTATTGGAAGCAGGACCAATGCAGACCCCTCTTGATACCAACAGCTGACCGGAAGGATAATAAAGCACCCAAGCCGCGGAAGCTAAGTTCCGGGTGTGTCTACTAGCACCATCGGCGAAACCGAAATGACTCATGACATCAACACAACCTGCCAAAGCAGATCAAAAACATCACCATCTCATCAAAAATCGAAAATCAAACAGATATGTACAAAACAAAAAACTACTATATACAAAGAAAAATGCCAGGCCAAAGCCTAGGCATAATACTTCTTCAAATAGAGCCCATTTCGGGGCTCCGGCAACTCGTTCCCTTCGAAATCAACCAAGGTATAAGCTCCTTTCTTAAGGACTTTTTTAACGATATAGGGGCCATACCACATAGACTTAAACTTTCCTGCCCCCAAGGCATCTTTTTCTTGGGCGTAGACCAGAACAAGGTCACCTTCTGAAAAGACCCTAGGCTTAACCGCCTTATCGTACTGAACTTTAACTCGGTTTTTATGCGCTTCATTCATTTTGGCAGCATCCCGACGCTGCTCATCGAGATGTTCCAGATGAAGGAGCCGTTCTGCAAGACTAGAAGTGTTAGGCAGAAGTTCAACAGCTAACTTGAGAGAAGGAATCTCGCATTCAATGGGAAATACGGATTCCACCCCGTGCACTAGCTGAAACGGAGTAAAGCCAGTTGCAGTTTTCACTGACGTCCTGTATGCCCAAAGTGCAAGATATAGCATAATATGCCAGTTGGATCTATGTTTATCAATTGTCCTTTGAAGAATTGTCTTCAAGGATTTATTCACGGCTTCCACTTGCCCATTGGCCTGAGGATAATATGGAGATGAATGCTCCTGCTGGAAACCCAATTTGAGAGCCAACTCAGCCATCATACTATTCTGAAAGTGACTGCCATGGTCAGTGACAATCTCTCTAGGAATACCAAAACGAGAAATAACTTGGTTGAAGAAGAAAAGAGCTGCAGTCTCACCATCGTTCCCAAAAGTAGGCATAGCCTCGACCCACTTCGTAAAGTAGTCTACTGCTACGATAATGTACTTGTGACCTTTTGCCGAAGGCGGGTTACAAGTAGTATAATCCATACCCCACTTTGTAAAGGGTCCGACAGTAATGACTGGAAAAAGCGGAGCTAGATGAGCGCGCATTTTTCGAGTATACACCTGACAAGGATGACACTTCTTGACCGATTCAATGCAATCTTTGAAAATCGAGGGCCAGAAGTATCCAGCACGCAAAATATTTTGGGCTGTAGCAAGCCCAGATAAATGACCCCCACAAGCTCCACTGTGAGAATCATTGAGCACAGCCTCAGCTTCTTCGAAAGTTAAGCAGCGTCTTAGGATTGAATCAACCCCTCGACGGTACAAAGCATCACCGATAATCAGATAATTCTTGGCTAAGTGACGCAGCTTACGACGCTCATCTTTCGAAAAAGAAGAGGGAAACTTCGCAGTCTGGAGATACACAATGATATCCCCATACCAAGGATCTTGTGGAGAGATAAGAAACAAGTGTTCGTCCGGAAAGGACTCATCATAGATCGTCTCCTCTCCACAAGGCAACTCGGAGATCAATTCCGCAAAGACTAATGACTTCTTGGATTTGGCAGACATGAACTCTAGATCAAATTCTTGTAAAATCACAATCCATCTATTATATTTGCCCCCAATCACTCGCCTGCTGAGGACAAACTGAAATGGATTGGCAACTGCCAAGACATAGGTTTTGCGAAGAATAATATAATGCCGGAGTCGCTGCACAGCATGAACTGCTGCTAAGGCTAACTTTTCTATCGGGGTGTATCGCAGTTCAGGTCCTACCGGTCCTCGACTAAGGTAGTAAATAACATGCTCTGCCAGAGCATCATCCTCCTGAACCAGAACCATACCAATGGTAGATTCTGTTGATGCCAGATACAAAAGAAAATCTCTGCTATAATTAGGTGGACTCAATAAAGGAGCAGAGGTCAATGCCTTTTTCAAGGCATCGAATGAGCGTTGAGCGTAGTCGTCCCAAAGAAAAGGGTCTCCTTTCTTCAACAATCTCATATATCCCTTTGTAATCTCAGCATAATTGACGATAAACCTCCGAAGAAAATTAGACTTCCCTTGGAGACTTTGAAGCTGACGGATTGAAGACGGGGGAGGCAACCAAAGTATTGCCTCAACCTTGAAGGGATCTACCCTTATCCCTTCTCTAGACACGATAAATCCCAACAGCCGACCGGATGTTACCGCGAAAACGCACTTGTTCGGATTCAAACAAATTTTATAAAAACGACACCTTTCAAATATTTGCCGGAGGTGACCAGGATGATCCATCCTCTTTCGCAAATGAGCAGCTAGATCATCTAAGTATGCCTCGATAATTTTCTTGATGTCGTGGAAGGCGTAAGACATGGCCCGCTGAAAAGTAGCTCCAGCATTTTTAAGACCAAAAGGCATTTTCTTATATGCAAACGTACCCCAGGGACAAATAAATGCGGTCTTATGTTGATCTTCTGGACGGATAGTAATTTGATTATAACCAGAAAAACCGTCCATGAAGGAAAAAATCTCGTTACCGGCACACTCATCAATAATCTGATCAATGAAGGGTGTGGGGTAATTATCTTTAGGACACGCCTTATTCAGGTCCCTGAAATCGATGCACACTCGAATTGTTCCTTGCTTTTTATCAATGGGAACGGGGTTTGAAACCCATTCAGTCAGAGGAACTGGGAAAATGAATCCCGCCTTAAGCAGCTTTTCAACTTCAGCTTTGATAGCTGCTGCCTTCCTAGGATTAACCGGACGAAGTTTTTGCCCGACCGGCTTAGCGTTTTCATACGTCTTGATCTCATGCTGGACGATAGATGGGTCTATGCCAGGCATTTCCTCATAAGACCAAGCAAAAACATCCCTATGCTCTTTGAAGAGCTCGGTATAGATTTGAATCTCTTCATGGGAACATTCAGCTCCAACGAAGACATTCTCGATAATGTTGGGATTCCTGGAGATGTTCACCGGGATAGTAGGAGAAATCACAGCCATGTTCCCTTCAGCATAAACCTGTGCTGGTGCTAAGGGGCTCAAGACTGGGTGAACAGGTCCAGGAGACTGAGGACTTGGAAAACTTGTTTTGACTTCGCTCAAGTCAGGTAGGAAGTAAGACCGATGATGCAAATCATCCCACGGTCTATCCACACCTGTCATCGCTTCCAGGATGGCCTCTTCAGATGGAAGAGTGGTATCTAGACAATCCTGGGCAGAAGAAGAAGTAAGCGTCCAAGCCAGAGCCACATCACCATCCAACTCTTCCGGCGAAAGAGGAGCTGGATCAGACTTTGCAGTGTCAACAATAGACTGATATGCAATCTCAGCTGCAGAAATCGGAAATGCCATACCGCCCACTTGACCTTCCTCCAATGTGGCTGTTGGGGAAGGTAAGGCCCAAGGGTATGAAAAATAATGAGTTCGAAAGAACTCTCTTCGAAGGGGAGCCTTGGAGGATGAAATAGCATTAATAGACACCTTAGGAGGAGGAAGATCGAAAGATCCCATCAGGGCAGAATACATTCCAACTCCTAGATTCTCGACAGGCGCCTTAGTATTATCCAACTTAGGAACAGATGAGTCAGGAGGCGCATTCAGGTCTACTTGAGGACAGTCCAGTTGATCCACTGTGACTATCCTCCCTTCGTGGGGGAAACATACAATCCGAAATAATGAGGATGCAATGGCATCCATATCATATATCCAGTTCCTCCCCAACATAAGGTTGTAGTCCAAGGCTACATCTACTACCTCAACTTCTATGTTAACAGTTTTGCCCCCAACACAGATGGGCAAAGCCGGGACAATACCATGGGGTCTGTGAGAATGACCATCGAATGCAGTAAGAACAGTGTTAGATGGAACAACTTTGGGAGATCCAAGTGTCTTCCAGCATGTGAGAGACATCACGCAAGTAGAAGCACCCTCATCAACAACCATTCGAAAGATATTGGTCTTTCGATACAATGATATAATATGAAATGCCATGTGATGAGGAAGTCTCTTCTTAAAGTTAGCCATATCAAAAGTAATCAGAAGAGAATTTTTCGGATCAACAGCCCCAATGGCAGTGAGAAAAGCACTGCGCTGAGCCGGACAAGACTGGAGTACCTCTAAAGCTGACATAGCACAAGGACTTTGCGCCAGATCTTCTACAATCGAGTAGTTCTGGGCAGCCCTCGCGTTTGGATTAATCGTTGACCGCTTAGAAGATGCTTTTGGCATCCGAGGCATAGACTCAACAGTTGGCTTCGTGATGTGAAGCGGCTCAGTAGCATCAGGAACTTCCTTAGCTTTCGAAGATTCCTCTACGCCATAATCACGGGATCTCGTAGCGATATCCGCGTGAGCACTCATCATAAAGATGTTCGATGGAATTTCCCCTTCCTGGGGACCTCCAGAGGAAGCCCCAGGATTCTGGTTCGTGCCAACAATTAATTGCTGCCCTTGGGGAAAAGGGTTTGTTAGCATAGCCTGGGAACTAGAAGAACCCTGCTGAGATAACAGGCGCTGAGCATCCTGAATTTTCGGGCAAAGGTGCGTGAGATGGTCTCCAGCACAAAGCTTGCACGGAAACTTCACTTTCTTTTTCTCCTTTTGACCCTCACCAACACGCTCGTTGGTTTTATTTGCATTGCCCTTCCCATTCTTTCCCTTCTTCTTGTTATTTCGTCCCTTCTTCTTCCCATCGGATTGTTGATTTCCTTTGGGATCGGAAGATTGGACAGCATTTATGGACAAAGCCTGGGAAGGAGATGATTCTGCAGACACAGCCTGACTAGAAGGAGCAGATTGTAAAGACAACTGCTGCAGTTGAGAAAGAAGACTGGCTGCACCACTATTGACCGATCCGACAAGCCCGTCACCATGCGGACCAGGTTTAGGTTTCGACAAATCCAATTTGGAGCGAGGAGCATTGGGTAAATACTTATAAAGTACCCCAGACTGAGAATAGATCAGTTCTAACTGCTGGGCCCTAAAGATGGCCTGCTCCTCGGAAAATACCCCAGATAGGGATACATCCTTTGAAATATCTGACTGCAGAGATTTCAAAAACCACTCGAGAAGGAACTCACCTAGAATATGGGCTTTGATAAGCCTCTTCCTTCTCCTCCATTCCTGAATATGATCAGAAATGTGAGTTGCCTCATCCTGCTTAAAATTAGCCAGGAGTTCGGTCCTAGCCTCATATCTGACAGGCAACTGAAAATGGTTAAGAAACGTGACATCCATTTCTCCAAATGTGGCGAAACTGCCCCCAGTGAGCTCTATATACCATTTGGCGGCATTTCCAGTTAAGGTGCGCTGAAATAATCTCAACCTAATCGAGTCATCGATCAGGGAGTTCGATGAACACCATAAGTGGAAAGTGGTGATGTGGTCCGCAGAATCCTCTCCATTCTTACCTTCAAACTTTGGAATGTTTGAAGGAAGTTTGGTCGGGACCGAAGGCCACCCCGGACTATACCGAATCGGGTCATTAGTTAACTTCGACAAGTCTGGCAATTTTAACGTTGCCAGAAATGGTAATCGAGGCGGAGCCTGAGAATTCCATCCTTGGTGGGATGGATTTCCAACATTCTGAAAAGAATAGCCTGGATTTGATGAGGCACCAGGCTGCCAGAAAGGACTCGTAGAAAACGGAGAAGAACCTCCTCCCCACGCCGAGTTACCAAAACCCAGACTAGTTCCCCCCGCTGAAGTATTGACTGAAGAGGAAAGCCCCTGATAGGGGTTCCATGCATTAGATAGAGGAGAAAAAGACTGATAAGCACTCGATGCAGGGAAAGAAGCATTCCCTTGATGACTCGCGAGGAACTGATTCCCTGCCCCCGACGTTGCAAACATAGGATTCCATCCCATAAAAGCAGTCGAACTTGGCCCCTGAGCCCAAGGATTGAAACTTTGGGTCTGGGACGTAAAAGGAAACGACCCTAAAGAAGGATTGGGACTGGGAATATGCCCGGTCCCAAAGGGGAAACCCTGAAACGAAGCTGATCCACTAGCCATGTTAGACATGGGCGTAGATCCAGCTGCACCGGCGGTAAAGGAAAAAGAGGGATTTCCAGCAATGGACATCCCTGAAACGAAGGGACCAGATTGAGAAGCATATGCACGGGTGAACCCGAGCCGGACATAGAAGTGCTAAAAAAATCGAAGAAGAAGCAATGAGTGCCCACCTTTCGACGATTAGAGAGTCTGCAGATACTGCGACTCACGGTAGAAGCCGCGTTCCCAATCGTGGCCATCGAAAGATAAGAATGATATGGAAGATCCGGCGGTCTCTCAGACTCCGGTCCGATGTACTGAAGAACAAACGGATGATCAGGAGGAAGAGGAGATGGACCTGTAGCAGGAGGCTCAGGTATGTCTTCAACTTGAAAATCTTCTTCCTGAGGAAAAAGAACTCGCGAGGTGAGCGGAATGCTCCTCTCGGGACCGACACCGGAATCAGCAACGAAACCCTCAGATCTTTGTGGAGGATCACTCTCCACTGCGTCAGATGCTACCGGATGGTAACCACCAGCTAAATCGCTCCTACGCCTTCTCGAAGAAGGCTCTGCACTCTCGGGAGATAACCCCCGGATTCTCCTCGAACGTCGAGGCGCTTGATCAGCCACTTTTATAGATTTATTATATTAGACTCAAAAAAGTGAAAATCTAGGCAAGCTAGGAGCAAAGAGCACTCACTAAAAATAAAAATCCCTGAGAAACAGCAAGCAAACAGCCTCCAAGTATTTCCGCTCCGAGTGATGAGGACCGGACACCAAAATACAGGAAAGCGAAGTATAGGGCCTTCCGAAAGTAGTCTGGGATGATTAGGGCCCAGAACAACTAGCGAAGGTATCAGAAACAGTTACGCCGACCTCCTAACGACAGCCTTTGCCGGCTCAAGCACCCAAGCTTCACAAGGGCACCCCCCAGAAGTACTGCTGAAAGTGATGCGACGTCTGCCTCAGGTACCACGGGTATTCCCCCCCGCAGTCACCTGTGTGGAACCTAGGAACGGCAACTATGGACACCAATCCATATCAGAAGCTGGGCGGAACGGTCTTGAGGTCAGATTCAGCTAATCGGAGGGGGGGTATCCCTCTTCTAAACCTTCACTTCCCCTCGCGCTTGACTCTCGGATGAGAGCTTTCCCGGTCCACCTAACGGAGTTGGATTTCGCTCAATTAATCAACTTCTATGTTTGTTTGAGCGGCCTTGGAGAGTTAACTCTCCACTCACCTATTCCAAGGCCCTACAACCTAGCTAGTTGGTGATTGACACTTAGCAAAACTTGCTAGTTGATTTTAGATTAAATCGCTTATTTTAAGGGCTGTTGTATTAAGTCACAAGGATATGGAGATGAAACCAATGGTGTTTTGACGCAAAAGAAATTAATAAAACTTAACTACATGCACATGCAGTTCTTTGTCTTTCGATGAAAAGTAATCTCTATAGAGGTTCTACGAGACTAAAAATTGTATTTTTCTTTTCGAATTGCAAACTCACATTCACAAAAATTAAGAAGCTAACTAAATGATTCAATGCACCTAATGCAAATGACTACAAGCATGTAAATTCTAAGATGCAAAAGTCTCTTGAAACAAGGTGAAATTTCCCAAAAAGCTCCTACAGTTTTAACTCATCTTTTGTTGTCCAGAAAGCCAATTCTTAAAAACAAGAACTCTTAATATAAGACACCAAAATACTCAACAAGAAGAAGAAGAAACCAAATGACAACTTCTCTTCAAAATCAAGCCGAAAACTAGAAGCAAGAAACTTCACAAAAGCTCCAAAAGATATGACCAAACGAAAAATAAAAATGCAACAACAAAAACAAAACAAGAGACAATGTTTTTTGAGTTTTTGATATGCAAAAACAAAAAGCAAAACAAATGTTTTTTGGGCTTTTTAGTTTTATAAAGCAAGAGCTCAAAAAAACCAAGCACAACTATCACAATCCAAACCAAAACGAGACCGAATTTCAAGCATAAACTTCAACAATGCTCCCAAACCTTATAAAGCCAATGATAGCAAGATCAATAAGAGCAACGGAAGACCAAAAACTTAATCAACCAGCCTAGACAAATAGTGCAAATTCGCTGCAACAAAAGACTCCAAAGAAGCAAGAAAAGTTCTTCGAAAATTGCAACAAAACCCTAGCCTATGAAACTCAAGAAAACCAATCGAAAACAAAGCAAAAAACGCAATGCAAAGCACAACACAAAGATAGGAGCGAGTCAGTGAGCAGAAGCTCTCTGTTCTGATAAAGCAGAACAGCCAAGAATGCTCAGAAAGCGATCTTGGAACTCAATCCAGGAGTGCCAGCACCAACAAGAACACTTTGCCAAAAAGATTAGTTTTCGGACAAACGAAAGAGAAACAAGACTTGAAACCACTTCCTTCACACTCTAGTAAGTACAGAGACACTGTAAACACAGGCCTCCACAGCCAGAAAGGACCAAAAACTCCAGAATCCTAAAAATTCAAAATCTGCCTAGGTATACGCGACCTTGCAGTTATGCAACCAGCGTGTATACGCGTCTGTGTTAAGGGATACTCGCGTATACGCAGATCCTTTTACACAAACTCGCGTGTATACGTGACTGTGTGCAGACAAAAGAGCGTATACAAATAAAGATAATGAAAAACAAAAAAGGACAAGCCTGGGAATGACACCAAGACTTCAGACTGACTGCAAGAAAATAAACTGGACTGTAAAAGACAGATAAAACTGTTGGCAACCTACCGAATAGCTGAAACAACCCAACAGGAGAATCACAAGAATGTGATCCCCAGTGGAGTCGCCAGTTCTGTTTCGGGGAATTAACACCCTAGAGGTTGGTTGGGATACAACCTCCACAGAGCAGGGGCGTACTACTTAACAGAGACTCACACAACCATGCACGTTCGAAAAAACTAAATAGAGCAGAATGAGAGATTTACCTGTTGGTCCTACGTTTGAAGTAGATCCACGTGGGGTCCAAACCCCCAGCAACCGTCCTTCCTTCTTAACCTGAAATACAAGAAGAAACCAGCACAAAGGACAGGTTGTACAGCATATATCTACTCTAAATGTCAGTGAGATTCATATAAAACATTAAATAAATCATAATGAATGCTTGTATAACAAATATTCTCATACATAAAAGAATACACTAACACATTTATTTCGAGAACAACATGATACTTCTGTATTATAAATAGCACGTACAAAAGTAATCAAGTGGAGAGATCACCTGATCCTTCCAAGGCCTTCGCAGACCGTCGTCTGGATCCGTCCAGCCCTTGCCTCGCTAAGACTCCTTCCAAACTGGTGCATATGAGATAACATATAAAGGGATGTATATCTCAAGGAAACAAGGGTTTCCTATGATGAACTGGGAAAGTGCAGGAGGCACGGGGAATCAGACTTGGATAGGGAATACCAACAGAGTATAATAATAATAATTCTCTCTCCCCCTTAGGCCATACACATGAGGGCTTTTTATAGTCCCTCCAAGTAGTTTCAGCAGTTGGAAACAGTTGGCCACGGGCTGGGGTGGTTGAACTACCTGAGTAACCATCAACCCAGCGCGAAATTAGGGATTTTTATATATTTTTTAATCATTTTAATGGAATACGCGGAAAAGTCTAGCTGTACTCGCGTATACACGCGGAAAAACATGGGCATAGTCGCGTATGGAGGATTTTATACTGTTTTTAAGTGAATTTTTCCAAGTCTGTAGGAATGGGTGCCCATAAAGCCATGAAGCAATCATGAATCATGTCAAGGTGAGAAATGATGCTATAACAGTCGACTAGAGAGAAATATTCATCAGAAAATGGATTGTGAGCTACTTCTTTTGGGTCAGCTCTAGGAAGATATGACAATAATTCAATGAAGACTAGATATTTCTTGGCCTTGGAAGTAGTGAAAACTAAGTCAAATTGTTGGAGGATTGCAATTCATTTGGAATATTTTTCTCCAGTGATCTAACAAGATAGAATGTGTCTCATGGGATTCTCCAAGGCAATGATAGTAGTTTGTTGCAGCATTTTTTAGTGTCAGAGGCAGCTAACAACAAGAAAAAATTCCAGAGATATCTTCTCCACATGTGAATATCATAATTCGGGCCCCATAAGGCCTTTCAAAAAATAATATAGCAGATGCTCACTATCGTTATCATGCACTTGAACAAAAACTATTCCAACAGAGGATGGTGAGGCTTCCAGGCATAGGAGAAAACTGCGTGAATAGTTGGGGGCACTAATAAGTGGGGCAGAAACAAGTGCTTGTTTCAAGGTGTCAAACGATAGTTGAGCTCGATCATACCACATATATAGTGCCCATTTCTTAAGTAAGCACATAAATCCTTTCGTTAACTCTGTATAGTTTACAATGAAGCTACATAAGAAGTTTGGATTCCATTGCAAACATTGGATTTGTAAGATGGATTGTGGTGCAGTAAATTCAATAATCACCTTTACCTTATCGGATCAAACTTAATTCCATGTTTGGAGACAATGAAACTAGGAAGTCCTACAGACTCAACAAAAAATATGCATTTATGCGGAGGGATGTTATAGAACCTACACCTATTTAAGATTGCTCGAAGATGAGCGAGGTTTTGAGCTTGTTTCTTGGAATGAGCAGGATGATCATCCAAGTAAGCTTGAACAATGTGTCTGATATCATGAAATTCATAGTCCATAGCATTTTGAAATTTGGCTCCAACATTCTTAAGACCGAATGGGATTTTTCAATACACAGAGGTTCCCTAAGGATAAATGAAGGTGGTTTTATGGTTTTCATCCTTTTTAATGGTGATCTAATTATATCCCAAGAATTCATCCATAAAGAAAAAATATTCGTAACCAGCACAATCATTGATAATATTATCTGTAAACAGAGATGGATAGTTGTATTTTGGACATGCAGCATTTAGATAACAATAATCGACACTAACCCTAATGATACCTTGTTTCTTCTCTACGAGAACCATATTGGATACCCATTCTGTTAGAGGAAAGAGATAGATGAAACCAACATGTAAGATTTTTTCAACTTATGTCTTAATGGTCACCACTTTGCGAGTGGTGATAGGTTAGAGTATTTTTCAGATGGGTTTGGCATTGTCATAAATCTTGATCTCATGATTGAATATATAAGGATATATGTTGAGAATTTCCTCATAAGACCAAGTGAAAACATCACGGAACTCATTAAAAAGGAATGTGAAGCGTGCAATTTCCTCAAGACTACAATCTACTCCAACTTGTATATTTTCCACGATACTGGTTTTGACTGAGATGTCTATGAGCATTGGCTTGGAAATGTTTCCCAAGTTACCTTCTGCATCAATAGTTTGAATAGTCATTTAAGCAGATGGAAAAATCTGAGGTGGTTCAAAAGGAAGGATTTGCATTGTGGGTGCATATCAATCAGACATCGAAATGCGGTAGTGTAACTCATCCCAAGGTCACTCTTCTACATACATGATCTCTCGAATAGCTTTTTCCAAAGGTAGGACTTAATCGAGGATATCTTTAGAAGGAGCTGTGATGGGTGAGAGGATGGTAGCATTGGTCGAAACTAATGTAGTGTAGGGTTTAGATGCAGATTGGATGGCTTGATAAGCCAACTCAGCTGGTGAAAGTGGCATCCGTTCTCCATAGGAATCAATTTTTGAAGGGGCTTGTATGATCGAAGGGTCAATAGAGCCATCTGAAATGGTGGATATCATTGAAAAAATTTGTGGAACCTCAGGTAGTGGGAGAGGAAAACAACCCATAAGGGAAGATGCCTTTAGAATAACAGTACCAATACTGACATAAGAGTTAGCGATTCCTCCTAATATGGGTATGAAGCTTCTAGAAAATGTGGAATAATTAGGGGTACAGAAGGATAGCTGGTCCACTGTAACTATTTTACCATGTAGAGGAAAGAGGCTGAGTCATAAAACTGAAGAGACAATGGTAGTCATGGCATAAGACCAACTATCGCCCAAAAGGAGATTATAGTCGAGATTATGATCTACGACTTTAGTATCCACTTTTATCATTTTCACACTAAGAGTAATGGGGTAGCTATAAAGTTATCCCTTTGGGATGAAGGCATGTTCGTTGAATGCTTTGATGGAATTCGATGGTGGAGACAAAGTAGGAGAACCCAAAGCGAGCGAACACATAACTGAACCCATGCAGGTCGAAGCACCTTTGTTAATGACAGTGTGATGGATGGGTCTTCCTTTCAACAAAAAATAAACTTGAAAGAAAATTGATGAGAAAGGTGAATTTTTCATTTTTCCATGACAAAGATAGCTAGCATAGCATCTTGAGGGTTAATTCCACCAAAGGTTGAAAGCAGAGCTTTCCTAGCGCTGGAAAAGTTTGCAACACTTCAAGAGCATACATAGCTGATGGTGCTTGTGCAAAGTCTTATACAATGTTGTAGTTATGGGAAGCACGGGCAGAGCTATTATATGTCATGTGACGAAGGGTCCCTTTTTGGTGATGAACGATAGGGTCAGCAACAAGATTTTCGATATGAATATCGTTGGGCAGTGGTGGATTTGAACTCGAGGTAGCCTCTTGAGCATCAGTGACTAGAGTTCCATAGGTTTGGATTAGTTTTGGATTTCAACTGTCTCCATGCCATAAATTCCAAATGGTCCTTCACCAGAAGGATGAGAACCACCATTCCCCCTTGTGGGGGTTATGTTGGGTTTGGAACAAGATGTTGTTGATGTTGTTGATTAGGGAAAGGGTTGTGTAGGACACTAGGGGTCCTACCAATATCCTTTTGCATAATAAAGTGTGTGCATTATTTAAGGTGAGATAATTTATATGTCAAGTGTCCCTAAGAATATATTTTTCAAGGGAATCTGGTAGTTTTATATTTTCCTTTGTGATTTTTAGCAAAATTTATTTAATTTGGATTATTCTAGGTATTAGGTGGTTCCTCATAAGGACAGGTATTTTTCTTGCTCTTATTATTCTTAACATTGGTTATTTGTGTAGACTCCACAAAGTTTACCTCAGTAGTTGAAAGAGAAGTTGATTGGGTAGTGGCGGTGCCAGTTGAAGATGGCTGGGAAGCATGCTCGCTGAGCTGTTTTATAGCCACCCCGGAGGTTGTGCCAATAACACCATCTGCATGCGCTCTGGGTTACTAAGTAACATTAGAATTGGAGTTTATAGGGGCATGGGTTGTTAGAGCCCCGTGATTTACTAGATTGGCAGACCAAATACACGGGGTAACATCAGACCAGTCTTTGGAGTCCTAGGACCCAGCCTTCCTGGGTAACTCTTTGATTCAACTCAAGCAAGTAAGCATTTCAGACAAACAATCCAATGAAATATAGAAGGCGAGAAACTCATTTAACTTCTAGTGATTTCACATTCAAGGTTAGAAAACATTCAATATTAACACATAACTTTAATCAAGGAAGAGGGAACTCCTAGAAATCATTGATCACAGCTATAAAGATCTTTGAAACAAATTTTCAAGCATGGAAAAAGGGTATGATCGAAACATAGCCTCTTTGGCAAACCTAAACAATGTTACTTGAAAGAGAGACCTCAAAACAATGTCTTAGTGATATCAAACAAGAAGGGCTTACCATAAAACATCTATGATATCTACTATATTAAACCATTCATAAGATAAACAAGATTAGGTGGGTCTAGAGAGAAACTAAGAATTCTCTAAACTGACCTAGCAGAGGAAAACATAGAAGCAGTGAAGGATAAACAGAGCTAAGGTGTCTCTAAACAACATTTCTTAGTCTAAATATTGTATCCTACTGCAATATAGAAGGATTAATCACAATGATACAAAAGAAAACTATTAACTGAATAGAATCACATCACCTTTAACTAAGCTCAGGGATCTTGCAAGCAAGCCTTGTCCATCAATAAGCTAAACAAGCCAATCACAAGCTCCACAACACCAATTTCTCTTCAAGCTCCAAGGAGTATGTATTACTCACAACAGTCATAATAAAAATCATCAATAATGAATCCTCAATGTTGTATTTAATAGGAAAGGAGGAGAAAACCTAAAAGAATCTCTAGAATCCCATTGGCTAATCAGAAAAGTCACTATTTTCCTTGAGACCTTACAAGGCCCAAGGCATAAAATATCTAAAACAAAAAATATTTTTGGGCTTTTTAGCAAAGAAATTGAAATTTGGGCTTTGCCAAGCCTCCTAAGACTTTCCAACATACATTTTTGACTTTTTCTCTATTAAGGGTGGAGCACTGAGTTTTACGATGAATTTCCATGCCAAGTGCGTAGCACTAGAGCAAGAAAACTGGGTCAATGTGTAGCAATTTTTTGAAGGCCTTCTCGATGTTGAAATAGACTCTGTGATGGCTCGTTGGAAGTCTTGTTGAGTCTAATTTCCAGAACTACCTTTTTTTTTTTATTTGACCCCTGTAACCTATTCAAAAATAAAAAATTCCAAGGCTGGAAAAGGCACAGCACCTCTCCTGAACACTAGGAAGAAAGGTGAAAATTAGGGTGTTTTTAACCCTTTTGGAGGACCAAAACAACTCCAATTAACCTGAAAATTTGTGAGCATGCTATAATTGAGATGAGGATTCCAAAAATTTAAGCCTTTCCTCTTCAAGACGCTTTGATAAAAAGCGTAGCACCATGGGTTCTACCCCCTTGGCCCTCTGAATTAGCAAAAAACCAATATTTGTCAAAATTCTCCCAAATTTGGTTGATGTGTTCCTCATGGGTTTTGAGAGACCTTTAGAGAAGCTTGTGCCAAGATTCCAAGGTTAGCTTGGCCTTTCACTTCTTTTAGTGCTTGGATCTTGGCTTAGGCCTTCTTGAGTTTAGCCCTTGCAATTTGGTTTCTCCAGGCATAATGTTTAGTAACCCTTCTTTGGAGATCAAGATTCTAATTTGCTTTCTTCAATTTAGCCTCTAGGTGTATGTTGGCTCTTTCCAACCAAGGCTCTCAATCATGTGCTATCTCCATGGCCAAAAACTCATCTAGAGGGAGATGTTTTGCTAGGGCCGATTCTTGTTCCCTTTGCTTTGCCAATGCCTTCTTAAACCCCATGGTTCTAGGTATCCTCCTAGATTGTTCTTCCTCATCGTCACTTTCTTCATAAGTGCCCATGAAATATTCTAGTTTTACCTATACCCTTTGGGCTTCTTTTCGGGCCTTGATGTCTCTAGCTTCATAGATTGCAACTTGTTCTCCTAGCTGTCTGTTCTTTAATTCAAGGGCATCATTTACATTTTCAACCCTATTCATATTGGCTTGGAAGTCTTCAATAAGTGAATTTTTGTTTTTCATGAGAAATTTTGAGATTCTTGCTTCATTCTCCTCATCACTATCTACCTAAATGATTTCAAACTCCCTTTCCACCTCATGATCTTCTTCTTCTTCTTTTACCTTTTTTTGCCTTTGTCTAGTGGCTGAGCTGAGGTGGATGGCATGGTCCCTTGCCTTTTAGAGGCATAAAACACAAGCATGGCCCCCTTTGATAGGTCAATGAAAGAGGTGTGATTGTGGTCTTATTGGTGTCTTGATCATAGCTGTGATCCTTGATGTTTTCATTACCCTTTTCATTTTCATCATCAGTATCATCAGTGATTATGTTTTCTTCCTCATCATTGTACTCTTTTCTCTCAACATCATCGCCACTTTAAACCTCTTCACTGAATTCTGCATTGTCATTTTGTTCTTCATCAAAGTTGCTTACCTCTTCATTGCTATGATCTTCAATTTGACTATCAGCCCCTTCATTTCCTTCATTATTTTCATGACTTTCATTAGCCTCTCCTTGACTTTCTTCACAATCATAATCTCATTTTGTTCATTTTTTTTTTTGTCTATCACTGAGGCTTGCTCCATAGGTGTCACTACTAACTTTAGTTTCTGCATTGTTTTCATTGTCATCATCTTTATCTATGTTTCCTTCAGCTTCAACACTTTCCTCAATGTTTTCATCTTTAAGACCGATTTCCTCTTTATCTTCCGCACTATCACCATCCTCATTATCACTGGATTGTTCACTGCCTTCTTCTTGATCATTTTCTATCTCTGTCTCTTCTTTATCATCATCAATTTCCTCTTCTTCATCATCCTCTACCTTTTCATCATTTTCATTTTTCTCTTCTTCAACATCCTCTGCCTCTTCATCATTTTCATTTTCTTCTTCCTCATCATTTTATTCTTCCTCATCTTTTTTTGCCTCTTCATCATTATCATCTTCCTCTTTGTCGTTGTTCTCTTCATCACTGTCCTCTTCCTCCTCTTCAATGTCTTCCTCTTCTTCATCATTCTCTTCTTGATCTTATGCTTTAGGAAAAGGTTAGGGAGGGAGGTTTCTTGAGGATAGGATTCATGTGTAGATGAGGAGTCATGGCCAGTGGGGGGTGATGGAGGAGTGGAGGGAGGTGGATGAGATTATGAGGGTAAATTTGGCTGATGATGAGGCTGTGGGATTGTGAAAACTTCATGGGCGATGAACACTTCCCATGTAATACCCTGTTGCTTTAATTGATGCAACACAATCATCTTGATAAGAGAATGGTGAAAAATACTTTGAATTTATTGTGAAGGAGGTCTCTTTTGCACAATGCAAGACATATTATCAATACTTCTATAAAGATAATAAGGAAAATGTAATAGCTTGGGCCTAGTGAAGTGCATGAGTAGTCTTATGTGGTAGGAATAAAGCCTAGAAAACCTACCGTCACAGGTGAAATATTTCATGATGACTTTCATCAAGGGTGAATATCTCTCTAGTAGATGTGAAAAAAGAAAAATGGATTTGCAGTCAGCTTGGTATCTAGGTTTCATGAAGGGTTGATAATGGCTCAAGTCCAAATTTTTCTATTTGAAACACTTTTCTCCCATACTAGGTATCACGGTGGCCATAGAAATGGTATTGATGGATACCTCAAAGTTCACTCCTACTAATTTTACTTGATGGTCATGGAGGTTAAGCATGAAATGCCTAGTCAACTCAGGATGACTTTGGACTTGTTGTACCCTTTGATAGAAGTCAAAACAACCGATCTCTTGGAAATATACAACTGTCATAGGAGAGGCCATCAATTCCTTGGTATTTAGTGGCTCAAATATATTTACCCTTCGACTCATTTTCTGTTGTATTCTAGGCCCTTGGCCTCCCTCACCATTGTCACTGTTATTTTCCCTTAACATTTTGATTTTTTACTCTTGCCTTGAAGGCCAAAAACCCTAAGTTTTCTTTGTGAAATCGATGGACAAAATATAGTGTTTTTTTCCTCTAATTAATTGAAAATAACTTAGGAAATGAAATTGTGTTGTTTGAACTTACCCCTGAAAGGTTCTAGGAGACCCTTAGAAGTAACTTTTAAGGAGTTTTTTGAGCAAATTTGAGCTTGAGCTGCTGTATAAACCCTCCTAGTCAAAAGCGCAACACAAGTGCGTAGCACTGGGCTAGTCGGGTGGCTGCACTAGCCAGTCAGGTTGCTACCAAACATGCAGCGCAGGCGCGTAGCACCGAGAAGATGCTACACAGGCTGTCGGGCTGCTGCTGAACATGTTCTAGTGCATGGGAAAAGGCTTCCGGCCCAGTCGGGTGAGGATGAATTCATAGCATCAGGAACGTAGCATTGGGAAGAGGCTTCATGGGCTATTAGGCCACTGCTGAATGTGTTCTGGTGCACGGGCAAAGGCTTTCGGGTCTGTCGGGCGAGGTCGAACGTGTAGCGTCAGGCACGTTGAACGAGTTCTGGTGCACAGGTCTTCTGTCGGGTCTGCATGCTAGTAAACGTGTAGCATTGGGTCACAAGCATGTAATTATTAGTTCATTTCACATGGCAGACAATCTCCAGGAGCATAGTAGGTGCTTCCAAGCATGTAGCATAGGGAAAATTTTCCCGAACTTGCTGAAATTTCACAAATTTCGCTCTGAGTGTTTATTCAATGACATTTGTAACAACAAATGAGTTGCTGAACAGTGGAGAGGGCCTTTATAGATTCAAAAAAATTTATTTAAATGTAAAATCCACTTTTTTAATGTTCCCAATTTTGCAACAAGCAAATTGGAAGATTAGATTTTGCTACTTTCACTTAGGAGAGGAATAAATGGATAAGGGAGCCCATGAAAAATAGAATATGAATAATTTCCACCTTCATAAGGATGGGGATCACTTCAGGAGATGAAATTTGTAGAAATTTGCTGAATAATGAAGATTTATCCACTGAGATTATCCTGATCATACACTAATTCGAATTCATGTACAACACATAACCTCTTCCACAATCGATCATCAATATGTGGAAATAGAAATAGTCGCATGCGCACATAAACACAATAATCAAACACACATCTGACACAGTATGTAATGGGGAAAGCTTATAGCTGAAAACCCCCAGCTATTTTGTATATTATAATAGAAGAGAACATGTAACAATCTCAGTACAATACTCCTCACAAGTACTTAGTACTGTCTCCAAAGGTTACACACAAACTAGCTCAGTTTTGAACAAGTCACGGGTTCAAAACTCATCCACTATTTGCTTGCCTCTATTGCACAATCCAAGTTGGTTGAATGAGAGATCCAAGTTCGAATCTCCTTGGATTCAAATGCGCAATCCTCATGGGAAATCTCCTCCAATTCTTGTGCAAGTGTCATGCACAATTAATGTCACAACTAATAGCAAACTCACCCTTTCATCTACCTCTTCCACTGGTCTTCACTGAAATGTTCATGCACTGCAGTCAACTGATGTGTTCTTGAGTTGAATGATGAGTTAATAATTAGTGAATTAAATAATATTTAATTCACTCCACTCATCTCTAGTGTATTAGCCAGTTAAACTAAACACAACTAGTTCAACTAAATTAACTTGAACACAACTCCACCAACTGTCTCATCAACTCCACCAAACTCCGCCACTTGAGTTCTAACTGAATTCAACCATGCATGAGCTCATCAAAACCCTAGGAATAGTGTAATTCCTTCTGTCAGGTGCATGGGCCACATCCGTAGCTCCAACTGAAGTGCTACAAGAGGATAAACTGAAGTTTATAGTCTAAATATTATTAAGGGCTAATAATATTTGACTGACCTATTTTTAGACAGGCAGTCTAAAAATAGACTTCGACCTGTATGTCTAAAAATATAAGTCCATCTATTTTTACCAACTCGACCAATCATCCAAGAATAGCATACTACAACTCCTAGACCATGCTCCATATGTCTAAAAATAGACATAGTCTAAAAATAGACTTTGCGCCAAAAATAGCCTGCGGGCCCACTTAGTGAAGGCGACTTCATTTCACTAAGCTCCATCATCTTGTTGAATTTTCAACACTCCTTCTCAACAATATATGGATTATCTTCAACCCATATCCTACCTCTGTGGAATTTGAACTTTCTCCTAGTGAGCGCCTTCGTCAAGATGTCAGCATCCTGATCCTCCGTGGGAATATATGAAAGTAACATGATTCTCCGCTGAACACAATATCTGATATGATGGTACCTGATGTCGATGTGTTTGGATCTATCATGAAATACTGGATTAGACGAGAGTTTAATGCAACTCTGGTTATCACAGTAAATCACAGTAGGCTCCAAGTGCGACCCGAACAATCCAACCAGAATCATCCTCATCCATATGGCCTCGCATGCAGCCAAGCTTGCTGCCATATACTCAGCCTCTGCTAAACTGAATGCCACGGATCTCTGCTTCCTGTTGTACCAAGAAACTGTTGTCAAACCGATACTGAAGACTCCTCCAGATGTGCTCTTTCTGTTCGTTGGGCTCCCTGCCCAATCTGCATCAGTGAAGTCGCTAAGCTTTGCTCCATCCTCTTGTCTGTACCATAGACCATATCCCGATGTGCCACTAAGATAACGCAATACATGCTTGCCTGCCTTCCAGAAGAGCTTGGTAGGCTTAACCATAGCTTTCGAAAGCTGGTTAACAGCATAGCATATATCAGGTCGTGTATTGACCAGATACATAAGCGACCCCACCAACTGTCGATAGATAGTGGCATCCACTACCTCCGCTGAAGTAGCATCCTCCTTCCTCCAACCACCAGGAAGAGGAGTGTCAACAGGCTTGCAGCCTTGCATGTTGAACCTCTCCAAAATCTCTCGGGCATACTTGCCCTGAGAAACAAACAGTCCTCCGCTGCGCTGCCAAATCTCCAATCCCAGGAAATAATGAAGGATGCCCAGGTCCTTCATCTCAAACTCTCGTGCAAGATCCTCCTTGCATGAAATTATCAACTGCTCATCGCCAGTCAAAATCAGATCATCTACATACAGTACGATGATCAACAGCTTCCCCTCCACCACAATCTGGTACAGGTTTGGATCCGCCTCACTCTTGGAGAATCCAAGCCCGGTGAAGTAACTATCTATCCGAGTGTACCAAGCACGAGGTGCTTGCTTCAGCCCGTACAGTGCTCTCTTGAGTCGGCACACATGCGACTCACTGCTGAAGATCTCGAAACCTTCAGGCTGCTCTATGTAAACCTCCTCCTCAATAACTCCATTGAGGAACGCAGTCTTCACATCCATCTGATGAATGTGCCACCCCATCTGCGCTGAGAGAGCAAGGATCGTCCGTATGGAAGAGTACCTTGCGACAGGTGCAAAAGTCTCCTCATAGTCAATCCCCTCGATCTGTGAGAAGCCATGGGCGACAAATCTCGCCTTGTACTTCTCCACACTCCCGTCAGCCGCCTGCTTCACTTTGTAGATCCATCGCGAACCCACCACTGATTTCCCTTCCGGTCTTGGGACAATCTCCCATGCACTGTTTCTGATAATCGAATCATACTCTTCCACCATGGCATCTACCCATGCGGGGTCCTCCACAGCTTCCTCGAAAGAGGATGGCTCTGTCATGACACATTTGCTCACAAGAGCCATGTATCCAGTGTACCGGTCCGGTGACTGTCTCTGTCTACGCTGTGCTGTAGGTGGTCCTACAACCTTCTCTGCATCTTGAGCCAGTCGCTCAGCTTCTGTAGTGTGCTTGCGCCCTCTGATGGTTGGCGCTGCATGGGTGGTTTCTTCCACCTCCTGAACTTCATCTTGTGGCTGATCCACATCCGGAAGCTCCTCCTTAGGAACTAACAGCTCCTCATCTGCATGCAAGTGTAGCTCCCTCTCAAGCGAACACTGCATGGCTTTCTCCTCCCGAAATTTTATATCCCGTCGCACAACAGTCTTGCGACTGTCTGGCACATACACCCGATAGTTGTGAGGTGTATCAGTGTACCCCACAAATATTCCAACTTCAGCAGTTGGATCCAGCTTCCTTCTCGCATCCTTCGTCACATGCATGGAGACAGGAGATCCGAAAATCCGCAAATGGGAAATATCAGGCCTCTTGCCAGAATAAGCCTCCTCTGGTGTACTCATGCCAAGAACCTTGTGAGGACAACGGTTCTGCACATACACTGCTGTATTGCATGCCTCAGCCCACAAGTGAAGGTGTAGGCCCTGATCATGCAACATCGCCCGTGCAGCACCCACGATCGTTCTGTTCTTCCGCTCAGCCACCCCGTTCTGCTGTGGGTTATGGGGTGTGATGAGCTCTCTCCGAATCCCTTCTGCGCTGCAAAAGTCCTTGAATTCAGTAGAGATGAATTCACCACCATTGTCGCTCCTAAGAGCCTTCACATGCTTTCCCGATTCCTTCTCAACTAGCGCCTTGAATTCACCCAGAACTTTGAAAAATGTCTCTCTCTTCTTCGAAGATCCGGCCTCGAGAGACATCATCAATAAAGATCCTGGGAAGTGCTCGCGCGTGAGCTGCGAGAAAGGTCCACACACGTCTGTGTGAATTCTCTCAAGGATCGTCGTGGCGCGACTATCCTTCTCGTGAAAAGTGGCTTTCACAAATTTTCCCAAGGTACACCCCTTGCACTGATCTGACTGCGCAAGAGTGCCCTTAGGAAGCCCAGTAGAAATCTGCTGCAGTATCTTCAAAGCTCCATGGTGAAGGTGGCCCAATCTCTTGTGCCACAGTTCACCCTCATCATCCCGGCTCACCACTTCTCCCGCCTTGCATGCCATTGTTGCGCAGCCATCTACTTGCAACTGATAAAGGTTCTTGACTCGAACCCCTATCTTCCGGGTTTCTCCAGTAGTCTTACTGTGCAGGAAAGCCTTTCCTTCGCTGAAGACCACATCATACCCCTTGTCTTCCAACATCGCCACAGAGATCAGATTCTTCATCAATCCTGGAACATGCAATACTTCCTTCAATATGAAGGGTTTACCAGACTCCCTCTCAAATGAAATGGTACCGATACCGGTCGCACTGTATCTACCATCATCGCCCATCTCGATGTGCACTCCAAGATCTTTTTCCTCCAGATATGAAAACAGATCCCGATCTCCTGTCATGTGAAATGACGCACCACTGTCCAAGAACCATACTGATCCCATCACACTTGAGACCAAGCATGCGATCAGTGAAAAATCCAGTTCGAACTGGGAGGCCAATGCCTCTCCCGCTGCAGATCCAACAGCCTTCTTATTTTTCTTCTTCTGCAGACAATTTGTGGCATAGTGTCTGTGCTGGTGACAGTGAAAACACTTCACCTTGGACATGTCCTGCTTCTTGCCTTTCGCACCAGACTGAGAAGATTTCTTTCTCTTCCCCTTCTTTGCTTTGGCAGCCAAAGCGCAATTTTCTTCATCAGATACCTTTGATGAAGATCCGTCCCTGGTAGTCCGCCTTATCTCCTCCTGCATGAGATCCGCCCAAAGTCGCTCCCATCCAGGCAACTTCTCCTGACCATTGACAGAGTCCTGATAGGAATGCCAACTCTTCGGAAGACCAAGGACAGCCAGGTCTACCATGTCCTCTTCTTTGACAGTCACCCCCACACTTCCCAGCTCATCTCTGCATTGAGTGAACTTTGTGAGGTATTTGGCGAAACTGTCGCCTTTCTCCATCTTAATGTTTCTGAGCTTATCCTTGAGCACCAGCTTCCTTTGTTCGCTCTTACTCTGGAATAGATCTGTCAACGCTTTCCACATCAAATATGGAGAAGCTTTTCCATGCAGGCTGGATACAATGTGATCCTTGACGCCCTCCAACAGAATCCTTCGACATTTCGCCATCTTCTTTTGCCAAGCCTCAACTTCAGCAGGATCAGTAGGCTTTTGGACATCCATATCTACGAACTCCTTCAGCCCATTATCTTCTAATACCGCCTCCATCCGATCTTTCCATGCAACATAATTCAAACTGCCTTCAAGGGCATATTCGAGTCACAAACCGTTGAAAGACATTTTCAACTCTGGCACCAAGAAAACAATCTGTTGCAAAATTCGAATTCCAAGCTCAAAACTCAACTGCTTCTGGATCTGTGAGAACAAATTATTTCTAGCATAGAGATCGACTGTATGGGAATTTACTGGATATATCACCTTTCAGAGAAAGGATGGATCCAGAGGCTACCTGGCCCGATACAGACTCTGTCTACCGAAATAATATTGCAATCACTGTAATAGATCCCGATGATCAATTCGCTCCGATACCATGTAGAAATTTACTGAATAATGAAGATTTATCCACTGAGATTATCCTGCTCATACACTAATTCGAATTCATGTATAACACATAACCTCTTCTACAATCGATCATCAATATGCGGAAATAGAAACAGTCGCATGCAACATAAACACAATAATCAAACACACATCTGACACAGTATGTAATGGGGAAAGCTTATAGCTGAAAACCCCCAGCTATTTTGTATATTATAATAGAAGAGAAAATGTAACAATATCAGTACAATACTCCTCACAAGTACTCAGTACTGTCTCCAAAAGTTACACACAAACTAGCTCAGTTTTGAACAAGTCATAGGTTCAAAACTCATCCACTAATTGCCTGCCTCTACTGCGCAATCCAAGTTGGTTCAATGAGAGATCCAAGTTCGAATCTCCTTGGCTTCAACTGCGCAATCCTCATGGGAAATCTCCTCCAATGCTTGTGCAAAACTCATGCACAACTCATGTCGCAACTAATAGCAAACTCACCCTTTCATCTACCTCTTCCACTAGTCTTCACTGAACTGTCCATGCACTGTAGTAAACTGATGTGTTCTTGAGTTGAATAATGAGTTAATAATTAGTGAATTAAATAATATTTAATTCACTCCACTCATCTCTAGTGTATTAGCCATTTAAACTAAATACAACTAGTTCAACTAAGTTAAACAGAACACAACTCCACCAACTGTCTCATCAACTCCACCAAACTCCGCCACTTGAGTTCTAATTGAAGTCAACCATGCATGAGCTCACCAAACCCCTAGGAATAGCGTAATTCCTTCTTTCGGGTGCATGGGCCACATCCGTAGCTCCAACTGAAGTGCTGCAAGAGGATAAACTGAAGTTTATAGTCCAAATATTATTAAGGGCTAATAATATTTGACTGACCTATTTTTAGACAGGCAGTCTAAAAATAGACTTCAACCTATATGTCTAAAAATAGAGGTCCATCTATTTTTACCAACTCGACCAATCATCCAAGAATATCATACTGCAACTCCTAGACCATGCTCCATATGTCTGAAAATAGACATAGTCTAAAAATAGACTTTGCGCCAAAAATAGCCTGCGGGCCCACTTAGTGAAGGTGACTTCATTTCACTAAGCTCCATCATCTTGTTGCATTTTCAACATCCCATGATGTCCATCACTATTTCTCGGGTTCATTGCAACCTTGGATATATTCTGTGAGTTTTTGTGATTTTTTTTCTTGTGGCTAAACTTATTTTTGGTTGTCACCTAGTTATCATGATTCAAAACATTGTTATCATCCCATATCCTTATAGCATTAGATATATTTTTTGAGTTAATGTGATGTTTTTTTTGTCACAATGATTCAAAAATCAGTTATTATACAACACTATTGACTTTCTCATTGTTTGTTTTGTTTATGAACCCTTTTAAAAAACCATAGAAACATTTGATTTTACACTCTGATCTCCCCAACATGGGTGGGGGTTTTAAAAATTGGATAGTAAATTGAGCGGTTATTGTTAGAAATTTTTGTATAAGATGGGAAATTTGGATGGTTTGTAGAGAATATGGATGTCATAACGGATATCTATTTTGAATTTTTAGTGTCTCTGGCCACGATACATCTAATAGGATCCATTTCAACTGAGAACCAATAGATAGATCACTGTGTGACTGATAACTTGTGACATCCCTGACCATTTTCTTTGATGGTGGATGAGGTTACAAGCTAATACTTTGTGCAATACCTATCCATTTTATTTGTTTGTGGATCAGGTTACAATCCACAACTATTTTTTATGTATAAATTATTTGATGTATAAACTATTTGTTTGTGGAACTGATTTTTTGATGTATAAATTATTTGTTTTATATGTCGTTGAATTTCCTTTACCTATTATCTTCAAACCCCATGGGGAGGTATTGAACATGGGAGCCTTTTTAGGTAAATAAACATTCATATCGTCAACTTGGAAAAAAAAATTAATAATCCTAAAATTCTCTTACCTAATCATATTTTTAAATATATAATTGAGTTCAATTTATTAAAAACAAAGGAATTATTAAGAACCTCCTAGAGTTATAAAAGGTAATTGACACGAAAATAAAAAATCTTCTCATGAAAACATACAACTGTTAATATTAATTGAATCATTAAAAACCTAAAAAAGGATAATAGATAGTATCACAATTTTCTTATTAGAACTAAATGCTCCTATATGAAACAATGATGGCTTTCATCAGTTCCAGATCTGTAAAAACAAGTTTACTGAGAAAACAACTCTAGCACTGAGAGAGATTTGGAGGCAATTGTTGAATTGGTGAACATGTCTTGATCTATGGTGTTGGATATTGGGCATAGGAAATTGTTGAATTGGTGAACATGTCTTGCTCTATGGTGTTGGATGTTGAATTGGTGAACATGTCTTGCTCTATGGTGTTGGATATTGGGCATAGGCAACTGTTGAATTGCTGAACATGTCTTTCTCTATGGTGTTGGATATTGGGCATAGCTTTCTTGATCTTGTATACAAGACTGTAAATTTGTCTGTAGCTTATATTACATTAACCATGAAATTTTCAACATTTAGAGCACACTTTCCATCACATTTGTAGAGAAAATTACAATAGAGTATCATGTTTTTCTTATCATATCTCAATGTTCCTATATGCAACAACTACCTTCTACCTCATAGTTTAAATTATTGCAGGGAGGAGGAGAGGAGTGTCAATGTGCAAGCTAGAATAAGAAGAGAAAGAAGAATCTTGTTTGGGACGTGAGAGAGATTCATTCATATCTAGACACAAAGCTTAATAAAACAAAACTCACCATACTTTGAATTTTTTAAATAAATATCTAAAAAATTAGAATATCAATTTAATACATTTTATTCAATTACACATTTAGCAATATTCATTGTAAAAAATAAAAATAAAAATTACTATTTTAAATAAAAATATTACAACACATTTAACAATATTCATTTAAAAAAATACAAATACAAATTACTATTTTAAATAAAAATAGTACAAAGAATCACATTAATTACCATGGCCATCGTGTACCTTCCTCTTATTACTTTTTAAACACCTTTTAAAATACCTAATATTTGTAACTTATTCTTAATGAGATAGTGTTAATTTTGTAAAACTATAATCTACAAGTCTCACGTTTTATAGCTTTGGTGGAAGGATAAAGTATCTAAATTCCCTTACCCTTTAAGAAGCATCGTCAATTATTGTACCACCCACCTCGGCATCCAATCTAGACATCTTAGCTTATTCTAAATTGATCAAGAGTATAGCATTTTTAGGGTGGTGTTCTATGTTCACTAAGATTCCCATGATGTCCATCACTATTTCTGGGGTTCATTGCAACCTTGGATATATTCTGTGAGTTTTTGTGATTTTTTTTCTTGTGACTAAAACTTATTTTTGGTTGTCACCTAGTTATCATGATTCAAAACATTGTTATCATCCCATATCCTTATAGCATTAGATATATTTTTTGAGCTAATGTGATGTTTTGTTTGTCACAATGATTCAAAAATCAGTTATTATACAAGACTATTGACTTTCTCATTGTTTGTTTTGTTTATGAACCCTTTAAAAAAACCACAGGAACATTTGATTTTACACTCTGATCTCCCCAGCATGGGTGGGGGTTTCAAAAATTGGAGAGTAAATTGAGCGGTTATTGTTAGAAATTTTTGTATAAGATGGGAAATTTGGATGGTTTGTAGAGAATATGGATGTCATAACAGATATCTATTTTGAATTTTTTGTCTCTTTGGCCACGATACATCTAATAGGATCCATGTCAACTGAGAACCAATAGATAGATCATTGTGTGACTGATAACTTGTGACATCCCTGACCATTTTCTTTGATTGTGGATGAGGTTACAAGCTAATGTTTTGTGAAATGCCTAGCCATTTTATTTTTTTGTGGATCAGGTTAGTAGAATACACTCTCTCTTTAGAAGACTCTACAATATATATTGGATGAAGGGAAAGGTTATGATAATGCTTGTAAAAGAACCCCTTAGGGTTATGTCAACTTACTCTATTGTTAATCACATGGTACCAATTTAGTAAAACTATAATCTATAGTAAGGAGTGAGTGGGTTTTTTCTTTTGTAAGTTTTGTTTGAATTGAAAAATAAAAAAATTATAAAAGCTAAAATTATTATATAGTGAAAAACTTTGTTTAAAATTTTAGAATAAAAAGTTGAGTAAGTTTGACATCATACAATATGAAATTTCTTTATGATTATAAAGTAAAAAACATGTAGTATTTTTTAGCTACAATTAGCTAATTAAAGATATGTATATAGTTTTTTTTTTTTAATAGAAGAAATTTAATATTCATTAACAAAAAAAAATAGAAAAGAGTATGCATGTAGTTACCCTGAACACATCAACTATATCAACGATGAGCTGAGTGACCCAGAACACAAGCAACTCAAGAAAATTAGAACATGTAGCTGAGAAGCTATTATTTAAAAAAATAAAAAAAATCACACCTCAGCTCACATAACCGTGACTGAAAAAGAAAACAACAATCCCGCTATTCTGTCTTACGAGTGTTTTATAATGTTACTTTCAGTATTTGATAATGTCACTTATCAAATACGAAGTGGTGGAGGAAAAAAACGAGGAGTGTTACAGAGGTTGCTGTATGGTTATTGCAATTGGGCTACGGACAACGTGGTTGCCATTGCTCTAGGCCAGCGACCCAAAGAATGCTTGAGAATGAATCGTCGGGGGAAGTAGCAGGGGCTTGGGATTGACGGTCAGCGTGAAGCTCAACTTCTGGCCCCTCTAGGAAAACTTGAGCATTTTGGGCTCCACCGTCAACTCTATCCCTGTTGGAGCAGTCAGGGTGGCCGTGTAAGTAGAAATTGTTGGACCAGCAAGGGTGACCGTTCTGACAAAACTTGCCGACTGAGTATTAGACGACCCTTGTCTTAAATATGTAGAAAACGATGGATAATTGAAATTCCCAGACTGAGCTCCTTGAGCAAGACAAATAACATTTCTACTGCTGAAAAACTTGATGGATTCGGGAGAATAATGAAGACTGCATAGAAAACAAAGGAAATATTAAGAACCTCCTAGAGTTATAAAAGGTAATTGACATGAAAATAAAAAATCTCCTCATGACAACATACAAATGTTAATCTTAATTTAATCATTAAAAACTTAAAAAAGGATAATAGACAGTATCACAATTTTCTTATCGGAACAAAATGCTCCTATATGAAACAATGATGGCTTTCATCAGTTCCAGAGAAGTAAAAACAAATTTACTAAGAAAACAACTCTAGCACTGAGAGAGATTTCGAAGCAATTGTTGAATTGGTGAACATGTCTTTCTCTATGGTGTTGGGTATTGGGCATAGGAAATTGTTGAATTGGTGAACATGTCTTGCTCTATGGTGTTGGATGTTGAATTGGTGAACATGTCTTGCTCTATGGTGTTGGATATTGGGCATAGGCAACAGTTGAATTGGTGAACATGTCTTTCTCTATGATGTTGGATATTGGGCATAACTGTCTTGATCTTGTATACAAGACTGCAAATTTGCATGTAGCTTAAATATTACATTAACCATGAAATTTTCAACATTTAGAGCACACTTGCCATCACATTTGTATAGAAAATTACAATAGAGTATCACATTTTTCTTATCATATCTAAATGTTCCTATATGCAACAACTACCTTCTACCTCATAGTTTAAATTTGTGCAGGGAGGAGGAGAGGAGTGTCAATGTGCAAGCTAGAATAATAAGAGAAATAAGAATCTTGTTTGGGACTTGAGAGAGATTCATTCATATCTAGACACAAAGCTTAATAAAACAAAACTCACCATACTTTGAATTTTTTAAATAAATATCTAAAAAATTAGAATATCAATTTAATACATTTTACTCAATTACACATTTAGCAATATTCATTTTAAAAAATACAAATATAAATTACTATTTTAAATAAAAATATTACAACACATTTAACAATATTCATTTAAAAAAATACAAAAACGAATTACTATTTTAAATAAAAATAGTACAAAGAATCACATTAATTACCTTGGCCATCGTGTACCTTCCTCTTATTACTTTTTAAATACCTTTTAAAATACCTAATATTTGTAACATTCTTGAATACATAGTGTTAATTTTGTAAAACTATAATCTACGAGTCTACACGTTTTATAGCTTTGGTGGAAGGATAAAGTATCTAAGAAATTCATACCCTTTAAAGAAGCATCCTCAATTATAAGGTTGAGATCCTCATCCAATCTAAACATCTTATTCTAAATTGATCAAGTATAGAATTTTAGGGTGGTGTTCTATATTCACTAGATTCCCATGATGCTCCATCACTTATTTATGGGGTTCATTTGCAACCTCGGATATATTATGTCCGTACAGCGAGTTTTGTGATTTTTTTTCTTGTGACTAAAACTTATTTTTGGTTGTCACCTAGTTATCATGATTCAAAACATTGTTATCATCCCATATCCTTATCGCATTAGATATATTTTTTGAGCTAGTGTGATGTTTTGTTTGTCACAATTATTCAAAAATCAGTTATTATACAAGACTATTGACTTTCTCATTGTTTTTTTTGTTTATGAACCCTTTAAAAAAACCACAAGAACATTTGATTTTACACTCTGATCTCCCCAGCATGGGTGGGGGTTTCAAAAATTGGAGAGTAAATTGAGCGGTTATTGTTAGAAATTTTTGTATAAGATGGGAAATTTGGATGGTTTGTAGAGAATATGGATGTCATAACAAATATCTATTTTGAATTTTTTGTGTCTCTGGCCTCGATACATCTAATAGGATCCATTTCAACTGAGAACCAATAGATAGATCATTGTGTGACTGATAACTTGTGACATCCCTGACCATTTTCTTTGATTTTGGATGAGGTTACAAGCTAATGTTTTGTGAAATGCCTAGCCATTTTATTTGTTTGTGGATCAGGTTACTAGAATACACTCTCTCTTTAGAATACTCTACAATATATATTGGATGAAGGGAAAGGTTATGATAATGCTTGTAAAAGAACCCCTTAGGGTTATGTCAACTTACTCTATTGTTAATCACATGGTGCCAATTTAGTAAAACTATAATCTATAGTAAGGAGTGAGTGGGTTTTTTCGTTTGTAAGTTTTGTTTGAATTGAAAAATAAAAAAATTATAAAAGCTAAAATTATTATGTAGTGAAAAACTTTGTTTAAAATTTTAGAATAAAAAGTTGAGTAAGTTTGACATCATACAATATGAAATTTGATTATGATTATAGAGTAAAAAACATGTAATATTTTTTAGCTACAATTAGCTAATTAAAGATATGTATATAGTTTTTTTTTTAAATATGTAGAAAACGATGGATAATTGAAATTCCCAGACTGAGCTCCTTGAGCAAGACAAATAACATTTCTATTGGTGAAAAACTTGATGGATTCGGGAGAATAATGAAGACTGCATAGAAAACAAAGGAAATATTAAGAACCTCCTAGAGTTATAAAAGTTAATTGACATGAAAATAAAAAATCTCCTCATGACAACATATAAATGTTAATCTTAATTTAATCATTAAAAACCCTAAAAAAGGATAATAGACAGTATCACAATTTTCTTATCAGAACTAAATGCTCCTATATGAAACAATGATGGCTTTCATCAGTTCCAGAGTAGTGAAAACAAGTTTACTAAGAAAACAACTCTAGCACTGAGAGAGATTTGGAATCAATTGTTGAATTGGTGAACATGTCTTGCTCTATGGTGTTGGATATTGGGCATAGGAAATTGTTGAATTGGTGAACATTTCTTGCTCTATGGTGTTGGATGTTGAATTGGTGAACATGTCTTGCTCTATGGTGTTGGATATTGGGCATACGCAACTGTTGAATTGGTGAACATGCCTTGCTCTATGGTGTTGGATATTGGGCATAGCTTTCTTGATCTTGTATACAAGACTGTAAATTTTCATGTAGCTTATATTACATTAACCATGAAATTGTCAACATTTAGAGCACACTTGCCATCACATTTGTAGAGAAAATTACGATAGAGTATCACATTTTTCTTATCATATCTAAATGTTCCTATATGCAACAACGACCTTGTGCCTCATAGTTTAAATTATTGCAGGGAGGAGGAGAGGAGTGTCAAGGTGCAAGCTAGAATAAGAAGAGAAAGAAGAATCTTGTTTGGGACTTGAGATAGATTCATTCACATCTAGACACAAAGCTTAATAAAACAAAACTCACCATAATTTGAATTTTTTAAATAAATATCTAAAAAATTAGAATATGAATTTAATACATTTTACTCGATTACACATTTAGCAATATTCATTTTAAAAAATACAAATATAAATTACTATTTTAAATAAAAATATTACAACACATTTAAAAATATTCATTTAAGAAAATACAAATGAAAATTACTATTTTAAATAAAAATAGTACAAAGAATCACATTAATTACCATGGCCATCGTGTACCTTCCTCTTATTACTTTTTAAATACCTTTTAAAATACCTAATATTTGTAACTTATTCTTAATCAGATAGTGTTAATTTTGTAAAACTATAATCTACAAGTCTCGCGTTTTATAGCTTTGGTGGAAGGATAGAGTATCTAAATTCCCTTACCCTTTAAGAAGCATCCTCAATTATTGTACCACCCACCTCAGCATCCAATCTAGGCATCTTAGCTTATTCTAAATTGATCAAGAGTATAGAATTTTTAAGGTGGTGTTCTATGTTCACTAAGATTCCCATGATGTCCATCGCTATTTCTGGGGTTCATTGCAACCTTGGATATATTCTGTGAGTTTTTGTGATTTTTTTTCTTGTGGCTAAAACTTAGTTTTGGTTGTCACCCAGTTATCATGATTCAAAACATTGTTATCATCCCATATCCTTATAGCATTAGATATATTTTTTGAGCTAATGTGATGTTTTGTTTGTCACAATGATTCAAAAATCAGTTATTATACAAGACTATTGACTTTCTCATTGTTTGTTTTGTTTATGAACCCTTTAAAAAAACCACAGGAACATTTGATTTTACACTCTGATCTCCCCAGCATGGGTGGGGGTTTCAAAAATTGGAGAGTAAATTGAGCGGTTATTGTTAGAAATTTTTGTATAAGATGGGAAATTGGATGGTTTGTAGAAAATATGGATGTCATAACAGATATCTATTTTGAATTTTTTGTGTCTCTGGCCATGATACATCTAATAGGACCATTTCAACTGAGAACCAATAGATATATCATTGTGTGACTGATAACTTGTGACATCCCTGACCATTTTCTTTGATTGTGGATGAGGTTACAAGCTAATGTTTTGTGAAATGCCTAGCCATTTTATTTGTTTGCGGATCAGGTTACTAGAATACACTCTCTCTTCAGAAGTCTCTACAATATATATTGGATGAAGGGAAAGGTTATGATAATGCTTGTAAAAGAACCCCTTAGGGTTATGTTAACTTACTCTATTGTTAATCACATGGTGCCAATTTAGTAAAACTATAATATATAGTAAGGAGTGAGTGGGTTTTTTCTTTTGTAAGTTTTGTTTGAATTGAAAAATAAAAAAATTATAAAAGCTAAAATTTTTATGTATGAAAAACTTTGTTTAAAATTTTAGAATAAAAAGTTGAGTAAGTTTGACATCATACAATATGAAATTTGTTTATGATTATAAAGTAAAAAACATGTAATATTTTTTAGCAACAATTAGCTAATTAAAGATATGTATATATATATATTTTTTTTTAATAGAAAAAATTTGATATTCATTAACAAAAAAAAATAGGAAAGAGTATGCATGTAGTTACAATTTTTTATGTAGTTACAAACTATTAAGGTAAATTTAGCGTTATTTAAGAAATGAGAATTATGAACATTCATCATTATTGCTCAAGCTAAATCATGTCTTGTGAAATAATTTAATACAGTATATTCCACATAAATACAATGGGTTGTTTTTATAGTTTATTATTATTTTATTTTATCATTTTTGTTTTTTAATTGTATTTTGAGCTAGTTAAAATGTTCATTACAATATCTCAATCTTTTTAATTTACTTTTATTTTTATTTTGTATAATTTGAGGTAGTCAAAATGTTAAACATGGCATTAGAACATTTTTATTATACACTTAAAATCAATCTAAATTATTAAAAAAGACAAAAAAAACTAATAATAAAAAAAATATATATATATAAAACTATTTACTTGTTTTCAAATAAAAACACCTTAAAACGTAAATATTTAATCCACCACTATATCAACGATGAGCCGATCAGTGACCCAGAACACAAGCAACTCAAGCAACTTAGAACATGTAGCTGAGAAGCTATTATTTAAAAAAATAAAAAAAATCACACCTCAGCTCACATAACCGTGACTGAAAAAGAAAACAACAATCCCATTATTCTGTCTTACGAGTGTTTGATAATGTTACTTTCAGTATTTGATAATGTCACTTATCAAATACGAAGTGGTGGAGGAAAAAAACGAGGAGTGTTACGGAGGTTGCTGTATGGTTATTGCAATTGGGCTACGGACAACATGGTTGCCATCGCTCCAGGGCAGCGACCCAAAGAATGCTTGAGAATGAATCGTCGGGGGAAGTAGCAGGGGCTTGGGATTGACGGTCAGTAACCGTGACTGAAAAAGAAAACAACAATCCCATTATTCTGTCTTACGAGTGTTTGATAATGTTACTTTCAGTATTTGATAATGTCACTTATCAAATACGAAGTGGTGGAGGAAAAAAACGAGGAGTGTTACGGAGGTTGCTGTATGGTTATTGCAATTGGGCTACGGACAACATGGTTGCCATCGCTCCAGGGCAGCGACCCAAAGAATGCTTGAGAATGAATCGTCGGGGGAAGTAGCAGGGGCTTGGGATTGACGGTCAGCGTGAAGCTCAACTTCTGGCTCCTCTTGGATAACTTGAGCATTTTGGGCTCCACTGTCAACTCTATCCCTGTTGGAGCAGTCAGGGTGGCCGTGTAAGTAGAAATTGTTGGACCAGCAAGGGTGACCGTTCTGACAAAACTTGCCGACTGAGTATTAGACGACCCCTGTCTTAAATATTTAGAAAACGATGGATAATTGAAATTCCCAGACTGAGCTCCTTGAGCAGGACAAGTAACATTCGGATCCAACGACCCCTCCTTGCACAGAGTAGCCGCAGATTTGTTGCTGCCCGCCTGAAAAGCATCCCCGGCATCGACAATAGGCACTGGACTTTCCGGGTTCAATCCTTTTCCACTGTACAACGACGCGCCACGTATGACCGCACCGTTGCCAAGGCGGACATCCACGGGGAAGTCACGATCCATAGTGCCGGCCCCCACTGTGGTGACCCAAGGGGCCATGTTTGACAACGTCAAAATATTGGGGCCATCGTTACCCGCTGACGCAGAAACGAACACCCCCCGCTTCACCACCTCGAAGGTGCCAGCCGCAATGGTGTCATGACCAAAATTAAGCGTAGGATTGAATCCCCCGATCGACATAGAAACAACGTTCACTCCGTCGTCTACCGCCTTGTCAAGAGCAGAGAGTATGTCTGATTCCATGCAACCATTCTTCCAACAAACCTTGTAGACCGCAATACGTGCCTTGGGCGCAATACCTTTGGCCATACCCTGCGCGGAACCCATCATACTGGCTTCCGGAACGTATGCGCCAGCGGCCGTGGAGGCGGTGTGCGTGCCATGGCCTTCGGAATCCCTTGGTGAACGCGACTCCAGGGTCTCGTCCATGGGACCATAGATCGTTTCATAACCAGTGGAGAAAAACCGAGCCCCCACCAGCTTCCGATTGCAGAGAGTCTTGGGGAAATTGACGCCGCTTTCGCACTCACCTTTCCAGTGCTTAGGAATGGTCCCCATGCCCTGATCGCTGAAGCTCCGCCGTTCGGGCCATATGCCGGAGTCTAGCAAACCGATCACCACATCGGAGTAATGCGGCCACAGGCCGCCCAGCCTGTGAGGCCGAGGTCTGCGGCGGTGCACGATGGCGAGAACGCCCGGTGTTTTTTTCATTTGGGCGGCTTCCTCTTCCGTTAGACTTGCCGAAAAGCCATGGAACACATTGTCATAAACATGCAGCAACAATGCTCGGTCCTTAGGATTAGTGCCCGATTCCGTTTTGACGGCGCCCTTCACAGAAGCTGCAACGGTCGATCTGTACCATTGCTCGTTCGTATGAAAGGCTGTCGGTTTTGAGTTCCCGTCAACTCGGACAATGAATGTCTTGCGTCCATCACTGCCGGATCCCACCACCAATTGTTGACATACACACAACACTAATAATAACAACCTTGAGATTGCCGGGGAAACCATTGGAGAATTCTGCTTCACCGGCTCCGTATCAGTCTACTCCTATCGGTTTACAGAATAACAACCCTGAAACAAAACAAAATCGAAGGCAAATCTAATATAGTCGCACAATATGCAGAAGCATTGCCTTCTCAAAAACCTCACACACTTCATTTACAACAGACATATTCAGTGATTAAGGAGTGGATGGATGATTGCCCCATTACTATGTCACGTCTACTTGACTATTCTGCTCGTATTCGCCCCCATCAGATCAGTGTCCCGGCTATATATTTTGATGGGGCATCTGTGGATGGAATGACCGGGTGTGGGGCATGGATAAATTATCTGATTCGGAGCGTTACAATATGTGTTGGTGTGGGGTTCTGGGACAAATAATAAGGCTGAGATTATGGCATTGTCGGGGGTCTTCATATTGCTCAAGATTTGCAAATACAGGGAGTCAGCATATATGGTGATTCACAGCTCATCATAAACTGGATCACCAACAAGAATCAAATGATGTCTCCGCATCTACAGGGTTGGGTGGAGAGGACACAGAGTTTATGGCAGAGATTAGGCTGCCCGCCCATCAACCATATATACCGTGAAAGCAATACCAGGGTAGATAAATTATCTAAGAGGGCACTGAGGGCTGGATTTGGCAATATGGTGGTATCCCATCTAAAGGAGGGCCGGCTGATTGGGGCATATTCGCTCCCCATCCCATAGTTTATTTTGACATTTTGGACCTTTCTGTCACTATACTTTATATAGGTAATAAGGGGTTCACGGGGATTTTGGAATCACACAGGTATATATTCCCAATTTTGAATGCTACAGGGACCGGTGTCTCAATGAAGGCCTACCACCTGCACATTCGTGCTTATGAATGGCAATGGGCGGCACATCTGACCAGGAAGACTTGTTCATATAATGCAATCGGCTGTATCTTTCTTATGTTCCACACATCATAATCAAGGACAACATCAGGCGAGCCTGCACACAGTTTCAAGCGAGCCGGATAATTGACAAGCGAGCGTGATGGGGAATTAGGCATTGATCTGTCTTATTTATTTTCTCATATTTCATGTACAGGCGACAGACAAAACTCAGATCAGGTACTATATTACATATCTGTAGATGGGGTGGTCTGGACTAATTGAGATGCACTGTCAGAGATTATCATATTATACAATGCTAGTCCTCCTGCTATGACTTTCATATATATGAATTATTAATAGTAATGAACGCCAGTAACTGTATTTTGATATATTATGAATAGCTGCCCAATGAACATATCATGGGATGGAACGCTGCTTCCAGATATGAATGCTGGCCCACTTTCATGGCTCATTTTCCCTATTAATGAGATCATGCAAATGGGTTATTATGTTTGGAATCTCACTGCTTTAACAGATGAGAACATAATGTCTATGTACTATTTTATAATCTAATATAAATCAGCGTATTTTTTTCCTCTGAAAAAAAAGAATTGCAATACACTAGCTGCCAACCTCATTGTGCTTAAATAGTATGCTACGGTGATAAGTTTTCGAAATTGTAGCACTTAGTATGGATGTGTGTACATTTTCCAATTTGTTTGGGCTTTGCCCACGGGGTCAAACACATGTTCCAACGGCGTTTGGGTGCACTCCAATTTCCAAAACGCATTGATAACAGCGTCCACGGACTAATCTTT